>CAMRHE010001662.1:0-15000 GCA_947044405.1 Leptodactylus fallax
ACAGACCCATGAATGTGAACTGATGGTCGTCCCAAGAACTGGTGTGAAACTTAGAATCGGCCCATCACTATCTAAAACAAGGGGAACAAAATTAAAACATTTAGGGCCACTAAATGGATTGAGTGCGCTGAAACCGCCCATAACTACTCCCTTAGCTAAAAATATTGGAATTCCCAATTTGGACTTGTGTTTCACTACAAGCCAGTGCCGATATATAACTGGGTGGGCATTTTGGCCCTTGCATTATGGAAAGCCGACCAATAGTTCATAGGATATTATAAAATGTGACAGTTCAGGTAATGTATATCCTCTATGATCAGGCACAAGGGATGTGTTTTTGGTGCCTATAGGGATACAATTGTCCCATTGTAGACAGCAAACAAAAACACCAAGAGGATATATGTGTAGAACAAGAACTGGGCCCAATGGGATTTTATCACTGTCATTAACTAAATAGAACCTTCAGACAAATTCAGATTGGCAATGCCCCTTGATCACAAAAATTGCCCGGCATTTCCTATAGAGGAAAGGAAGAGAAGTGAATGCCAGGCCCAGATGGGTATTGTTTAGTGTGATAAAATCTAGACTGACCATGAATGTGAGCTGATGGTGATCTTGAAAACTGGTGGGAAAAACCTAAAATCTGCCCATCACCATCTTAAACCTAAAAATAAAGCAGAAGGGGAAACTGTTGGGAACACAATTCAAAAATTTGGGGCCACTACTTGGACTGAGTGCACCAAAACCCATATAACTACATCCTCCACTGAAAATGTTGGAATAGCCTATATGGTCTTGTGTTTCACCCCAAGCTCGTGTCGATCTAGAGTTGGGCGGGAATTTTGGCCTTAGCACCACGGAACACAGTCTGATCGCTCATGGGAAATTATAAAAGATTACACCCTGGCTAATTTCTAGCTAGATTTCTATATGATCAGGCACGAGGGATGGGTCTGCGGTGCCCACAGGGATGCGATTGTCCCATTGTAGACCGCAAACAAAAATAGCAAGAGGATATACGTGTAGAACAAGAACTGGGCCCAATGGGATTTTATCATTATGAAACCATCTAAAACCGGCCCTGCACATGGACTATTGTTTCACCCCTAAGCTAGTGCCAATATTGGGCTGGGTTGGCATTTTGGCCCTAGCATTATGGAACACAGTCTGATAGTTCATGGGAAATTATAAAAAGTCCCATTGTAGACAGCAAACAAAAATAGCAAGATGATACAAGAAGAATAAGAACTGGGCCCAATGGATTTATTATTCAGTCGTTAGCTAAGTAGAACTTTACCAAAAATTCAGATTGGCAATGCCCTTTGGCCCTTGAAGCCTGGCATTTCCTATAGCGGGAAGAAAGATGAGTGACTGGTGGTCCCAGATAGGTATTGTTTAATGTGATGAAATCTAGACCCATAAATGTGAACTGATGAACACCCCAAAAACTGGTGGGATAAACCTAAAAATCTGCCCATCACCATCTAAAACCTAAAAATAAGACAGAAGGGGCAATTAATTGGGAAACAAAATTAAAAAATTTGGTGGACTATGTGCACTCCAGAAACTTCTACATTATTTCCCTCCATTGTCAAAGTCACAGGTCTGGGGGGGGTTGCATTGATCTCCTAATAGAAGTAGCTTCAGGAATGTGAACAATCCAGTTTAATGCAATTTGGGCCTTGTTTTGGGTAGTGAGGTGTCCTGCGGAGAGGAGCCAGTAAGACTGGAGTTGGCTGGGACACTGCTAACAATGAATCACAGCCCTGAAGATAATGAGCAATGGTCAAAAGGCCCCTGTGGCCGCTCCAAAAGGTGTCAATTGTATCATATCCTGGTAACTACTGATGGACAAAATATTTTTTTAATTTTTTTGATACTGGTCGACAAAAAGTTGGAGGTTTATCTTCTACTTTTTGTATCTGAGGATTCATCACTAAATATCACAAGTAAAGGTTAAAGAGCAGAAATCCAAATCCACTCCATCTCTAGAACAGTGAAGAAGTTTTTTATCCCCCCCATTAAGGTGATGTCTTAAGGACTGGCTACAGGTGATGGCATTAGATGTGACCTAGGCCAGGGAGATATGACAGGGGGTAATGTGATTACTGTCCTAATAAGGTTACTTCATAACAATTAACAAAGAGACCCTTTAATTAATCTGTTTAACCCCCTCATGGCAGAAGCCATCTACACCAAACTTCATAAAGCCAATTACCTCTGGCCTTATCTCAGCCCCAGTCATTCTGACCCCAGAGAAGAGTAAACATGGGGCTCTGGGGTTATCAGACCCTAACAAGATTTCCCATGTCTAAGTCTGGACAACACTTGGGGGGTAAAAAATATTTTCTTTAGGTGTCTTCACATATAACATGTTGGTGCAGTTTTTGAAGTCAATGTCAGGCATGTATTGTAAAGTGAAGGAGATTATAGAAGAAAGGCCAAGGCCTAGTTTAGGCTTCAAACACTGCATAAAAAATGTGCACAAAAAGGACAAGTGTGAAAGTGGCTTTAGCAATCCAATACAGAACATAAGCTAAGATGGAGAATACAAGGAGCAATATCTATCTATCTATCTATCTATCTATCTATCTATCTATCTATCTATCTATCTCATATCTATATATCTCATATCTATCTATCTATCTATCTATCTCATATCTATCTATCTATCTATCTATCTCATATCTATATATCTCATATCTATCTATCTATCTATCTCATATCTATCTATCTATCTATCTCATATCTATCTATCTCATATCTATATATCTCATATCTATCTATCTATCTATCTCATATCTATATATCTCATATCTATCTATCTATCTATCTATCTATCTCATATCTATATATCTCATATCTATCTATCTATCTATCTATCTATCTATCTATCTCATATCTATATATCTCATATCTATCTATCTATATCATATCTATCTATCTATCTATCTATCTATCCATCTATGTTATATCTATCTATCTCATATCTATCATGTGATATTTCCCTATTTCTAGATCTATCTATGGATGGCTTTGCCAGCCCTGTGTAAGTTCCTCTGGGCACAGGTCACTGCCTCCGCTGTTATTACTAAATGGGGGGAGGGCGGGGGTAGTCCTACAAAATGATAATACCAAACCATGCTCCCTGGAATTTCTTCTTTGCCCCTATTCATGGTGTTTGGGAGTCATTTGTTTGTGAAGGGCCAATCACCTTGGTGGTCCATTATCATATCCAAAGAGGGAGGGGTCGCTGACCCTGATAAAAGAGACACCTTTCTCACAGAAGCTTAGTCTTACACCTTCACAGCTGAGGAGAGACCTGCTGCAAGATGACATTGTAGACCTGTATGGACATTTCCCTGGCTTAGTTGGGGACTTATCCCCACTTGGCTTTTCCAGGAATCCCAAAGAACTTTCTGTGTGGGCAACATTGAATGACAACTCCAAGGACCTGAAGAAGAAGCTGATCATCCTCAAGTATTTCTCAGACCTTTGACTTCAAAATGTTTCAACATCGAAACATCCAGCCTTTTAACCAAAATAATGGACATGTGGGCGAATCTAGCCGCCAGTATAACATGACTGGCTATACTGGGATGAGCCAACAGCAACCAGTCTACCATTTCGCTTCTGTCAGACCAAATCGTGGAAATTATATGATGCAGCAGATGGTAGAGAGCTCAGTTCAGGCTCCTCCATGGAACCATCTCCCTCAATTGGATCCTCGTGTAGACCAGCAACAAGGGCTGGTACAGGAAGTGGACAACTGCATAATGCAGAGGAGAGATCTGGAGATGGCAGGCAGAGGACCATCTCCAGTGGCCGGGTGTAGCAGCCAAGCCATCAATCCTCATGCTGCATCCTACTACCCTCCCACAGCATGTCGTGCTGCTACCGTATGGCAAACTACCCAAAATGGTGGCAACAGCGCAATAGCTACAATGAGACCTGACAACAATGGCCTAAACCAGGTCATTCACCTTCCATATACTATTAATCAGAGTCTAATCGGACGTCAAGAGAGCAATCTGTTCTTCGTGGAGAACAAGAAACCCACCACTATGACAACCGCTATGGTGCACAACAACCCCCCCCAGCACCAGGACCAGCAGCAGCACCACCACCCCCCAGCACCACCAACAGAACCCCCCAGCACCAGCAGCACCCCTCTCCAGCACCACCACCAGCACACCCCCAGGACCAGCATCAGCACCCCCCCCCACCACCAGCACACCCCCAGGACCAGCAGCAGCACACACCCCCAGCACCAGCACCAGCACACCCCCAGGACCAGCAGCAGCACACACCCCCAGCACCAGCACACCCCCAGGACCAGCATCAGCACCCCCCCCCCACCACCAGCACACCCCCAGGACCAGCATCAGCACCCCCCACCACCACCAGCACACCCCCAGGACCAGCAGCAGCACACACCCCCAGAACCAGCACACCCCCAGGACCAGCATCAGCACCCCCCCCCACCACCAGCACACCCCCAGGACCAGCATCAGCACCCCCCCCCACCACCAGCACACCCCCAGGACCAGCAGCAGCACACACCCCCAGCACCAGCGCACCCCCAGGACCAGCATCAGCACCCCCCCCCCACCACCAGCACACCCCCAGGACCAGCATCAGCACCCCCCCCACCACCAGCACACCCCCAGGACCAGCAGCAGCACACACCCCCAGCACCAGCACACCCCCAGGACCAGCATCAGCACCCCCCCCCACCACCAGCACCACCCCAGGACCAGCAGCAGCACACACCCCCAGCACCAGCACCAGTACCCCCCCAGCACCAGCAGCAGCACACACCCCCAGCACCAGTACCCCCCCAGCACCAGCAGCAGCACACACCCCCAGCACCAGTACCCCCCCAGCACCAGCAGCAGCACACACCCCCAGCACCAGCACCAGTACCCCCCCAGCACCAGCAGCAGCACACACCCCCAGCACCAGTACCCCCCCAGCACCAGCACACACCCCCAGCACCAGTACCCCCCAGCACCAGCAGCAGCACACACCCCCAGTACCAGTACCCCCCCAGCACCAGCAGCAGCACACACCCCCAGCACCAGCACCAGTACCCCCCAGCACCAGCAGCAGCACACACCCCCAGCACCAGTACCCCCCCAGCACCAGCAGCAGCACACACCCCCAGCACCAGTACCCCCCCAGCACCAGCAGCAGCACACACCCCCAGCACCAGCACCAGTACCCCCCCAGCACCAGCAGCAATCCTACTGCCAACAGTCAGAATAACTGTAACAATGGTGACATCCCTAAGAAAGGGCCCGGCGAGGCCGCTGATGATGATGATGATGATGATGATGATGATGATGAACAGGTGAAGGTAAGTGCCTTGTGTTCTTCTTATACCATCTTCTAAATTCTTCAGTCTTGTAGAGCAAGCCCTGTCTTCTAGATGTCCATACATTGTATGATGTTTTGGGAAAACTTGAATCTTATGCTGAGGTGACCCTGTGTGTTTTTGGAGTCTTGTATCTTGTGGCATTGACTTTATGTAGTATTTTACTTGTAGTCTTGCTATATTTAGGAGACCCCATATACTACTGAACCCTCGGTCTTGTACTGTTGATGAGACCCTTCCTCAACAGTAACAGAACTTAATAATAATAATAATAAGTCCTTTAATAGTCCCACAATGGGGAAATTCAGTGTGTTACAGCAGCAAAGATAAGATAAGCAGATACAAATACAAATACAACATGTACAGGAATGTTCCTAGGTAAGAGGCATTACATTAATAGCAGACAGATAGGAAGTAGCCGGGGGGGGTAGGGTTTAACAGGCAGAGAGATATTTCAGTTCTCTGTATGTAATGATCTCCGCTGTTGGTTGTACAGCCTAACCGCAGTGGGGAGGAAAGACTTCCGATAGCGCTCCTTCTCACACCTAGGGTGGAGCAATCGGTCACTGACAGTACTGCCCAGCGCGATCACAGTCTCATGCATGGGATGGGAGTTATTCTCCCGCATGGAGCTCACCACGGACAGTATCCTTCTGTCACCCACCACCTGCACTGAACTTGTGATATTTCATAATATCTATACAAAAAATATCTATTTGTGTTTTATTGAACAGACTCCATCTTGCCCTACTCCCTGCTGTTCTTTTTAGGATGACTCCACCTTTACCCTTGGTCTCTTCACAATGAGTGTGCTCCATCTTGACTGAGCTCCTGAACTTGTTACATTCCAATGTGTCCACCTTCTACTAATACTGTTGATCTGAGGAGCTCCAGAACTTCTAGATGTTGTAGACCTGTGGTCTTCAGCCTGTGTCTCATCACCACTTTTGCAAAACAGCAACTCCCAGCATGCCAGGTATTGAGGACATGCTGGGAGTTGTAGATTTGTAACATCTGGAGAGCTACAGGTTGAAAGCCACTATTGTAGATCATGGAGAAGACTTTTTATGTTTTAGCTATAGATATCAACTCGAGGTGGCTCTAATATGTTTTATGGTTGTCGATAGACACCGTACTATTGACTTCCAAAAACTTGATGTTCTCATTTCCTTGCCTTGGGTCATTGTACACAAGTTGTCTACCTGAATGATGGCCACCTAGAACTTTAGACCTAGTGATTCTGGTTTTGCTCTCTTCTTCCAATTTGGTAAAAATTAGATAAATCCATTGTTTCATCCTAATATCCTTTGCTTTAACCCTTTCAGGATTCTTCAATACCTGAAGAAATGGCCGCCTTTGCTAAATTACTGAAGCAGAGAAGGATCTCCATGGGGTACACCCAAGCAGAGGTTGGCAAAGCCCTAATACCCCTTTATGGTAAGATCCCATGTAGAGCAATGTCTTGGCAGATTTGGTTGGAGATCATTGTTTCAGATCTTGAGGATTTAAAATTTTTGTATTTTGTCTTTCAGGGAAAGGTTATAGCCAGACGACCATCTGCCGCTTTGAATCCTCAGAGCTGAGCAGCAAGAACATGCGCAAGCTGAAGCCATTGCTGCAGAGATGGCTTGAGATTGAAACGAATAAGGATTTACAAGAGGTAAGGAGAAGTCATGACACGGGGTCCACTTTGACTGAGGAACCTCTTATGACTAGAACCTTCTCCTGTTTATCCCTACATAGTCTATGGCACTTCTGTGCTGATCTCCACTACGGCTTGACCCCATTGTATATCCAATGTTAGGGGTGCAGGGATAAGCTCAGGCAGTGGCGTAACTAGGAATGGCTGGGCCCCAAGGTGAACATTTGACATGGCCCCCCCCCCCCCCGAATCGGTTACAGGTCCCCAAACAGTAAAATATGCTCTACAGTGGCCCCTATACAGCATTATATGCTCTACATTGCTCCCCCCACACACAGTATAATATGTTACCCACAGTGGCCCCACACAGTATAATATGCTCCACACAGTGGGCCCCACACAGTATTATATGCTCTACAGTGGCCCCCACCCAGTATTATATGCTCTACAGTAGACCCCACCCAGTATTATAAGCTCTACAGTGGCCCCCACCCAGTATTATATGCTCTACAGGGGCCCCCACCCAGTATTATATGCCCCCCACAGTGGCCCCCACCCAGTATTATAAGCTCCCAACAGCCCCCTCCGCTTCGATGCTATTATTATACTTTGGGGTCTCCTCAGACCCCAGAGTATAATAATCGGAGGCCCAGGGAAGGTGATTAAAAATAACAAACTCTCATACTCACCTTGCCTTACCTTTCCTTGGCATCCTCGCTCCATCCTGCTGTCTTCAGCGTCTTCAGGCCTACTTCCGACATTGCTGCTGAGGCCTGTGATTGGTCCTCAGCGGTCACATGGGGGCGCACTGACGTCATTACGCGGCCGCGCCCCATGTGACCGCTGGGGCCTAATCACAGGCCTCAGTGATGTTGGAGGAGCGCCGGAGAGAACGCTGCGCCCAGGAGAGGTGAGAATATGTGTTTATTATTTTGTTACCTCCCCTGGGTGCCCTGCCCTGCCATCTATTGGAAAGGGTCCTGCAATATGCCAGGAATGCTTTCCAATAACGCTATGTATAGTGGTTGGGGAACCAGGCTTTCCCCGACCGCTATCATAATGGTCCGGGGCCCCAGCCATCTCCAGCTGTCCGTGGGCTCCGTACCCTGCCGAGTCCGGTCGTGGTCGCACCCCCTGTGACCGCGATCGTTACTGGTTTGTGGGGTTCGCGGTAGCGGCTGCCACAGGGCTCCAGGGCCCCGATAGTTACGCCCCTGGGCTCAGGGATCCATGTCATGTGTACTAATAGCTTATTGTCTACATTTTACCCAAAAGATGGACAGTCAAGGACCACCAGTGCAGCAAATGCAGAACCGTAAACAACGGACCAGCATTGACGCCGTCAGAAGAGAGCGCCTGGAGAGCTACTTTATGCGTTGCCAGAAGCCAGGGCAGCAGGAAATCGCCCAGATTGCCCAAGAGGTCAATCTGTCTAGAGACGTAAGTGCACCTGATTAGTCTAGATGGATCAATCGATCAACTTTAGGGGTTATTGGCCATTTTTTAATACTATTTTTTATCTATTTCTCCACAGGTGACACGTGTATGGTTTTGTAATAGGCGCCAGAAAGGAAAGCGTCAGGACCAGCCCGACCTGCAGGAGAACTGTGGAGAGGCCCATGAGATGGTCCAGGCCATTTCACAACCCAACGCTGTGCCTTTTGCCATGTCGCAGGTGGTGCCCCTACAAGGCTTTGCTCCGGGCATCTTGGGACCCAACCCGGCCCTGTACATGTCTGCTTACCCGCAGGCCATGCCTCAGGAAGGTCCTCATCCAGCTGTCTGAACTGAAGCTCTGCCATGTGTGGTCAGTACAGTAATACCTCGTACACTCGCGTTTCCGAATTTGCGAATTCACAGATTCGCGATATTTTTTTGGCAACTAACATATATAGATTTTGCTCTTTTTTTTCAGATCTGTGAAATTTAATAAAAAAAAAAACACCTTCGCTATTGGGTAGAAGCGTCCTGTTCGTTACGTACCCGGTAATTAGTTTCATTTTACTGTGAGTGTATAAGAAAAATGAATGAATGTATTAATATACAGTACTGTACAGAATACTTTAGTATACTGTACAGTACTGTAGGGTAAAGTTTATTGATATTTAGGGGTTAAACATTAGAAATCGGCATTGTAAGCGCTTCTGAGCGCTTGTACCAAACATTCACGATTCTTCGCGATCCGCGACCCGCTCTGTAACCTAACCTCGCGAATGTACGAGGTATTACTGTATTCCAGATAATGATTTTCATCTTTGGGGTGGGCACAGAGTGTTAGTTGTGGCCCCCAGTATAATCCTGTGTGTGTGTTTTGTAACTTGCAGAAATAAAAAACAAAAAAGACAAAAGCTTCCTGTTATTTCATATGATACTGTGATAGTTTATACTTAGAAGGTGACTGCATGGATGTGATCACATTATACAGATGTTCCACTACATTAGTAAAGCCTTTACCTGCTGCCTCCTGGCATTAGTAGCTGATCACATTAGACTTCTTATTTCACACTGTATTCTTTGACTTTTCTTACTAAAATAAAGCTTTACTGCTACACCAGTCATGCCTTACTTTAGTCATACACTACCTAACATTCAGAAACTCCTTCACCACTCGGAGCTTGGCTTAGCTATACATTACCAAGCTTTGCCTGCAGCTGCCTGGCATTGAGTAGTACTCGAGGCTTAGATTAACCTTACCTGCAGCTGCCTGGCATTGAGTAGTACTCCAGGCTTAGATTAACCTTACCTGCAGCTGCCTGGCATTCGATAACCCTCCACTTCCTTAGTCCACACTCAGTTTAGCCGCACATACCTACCTTCACCTTCTGCTGCCTGACATTGCCTGGACTGGTAAACCATCTACTTACTGCTCCAGGCTTCACTTGCCATTGTCTTACTCTTTTCTTCCCCATGACTTCCCCTTCTTTACCTTCTGCTACCTGTCCTCTCGCTGCTTCCCCATCTTCCCTTATATCCCTATCTAATATTTGTTGCTTTCTCTGTAGATCAAGAGGCTAAATTTTGTGATCAGAATATTTGTTAATTTATGTTCTACGTCCCCACCGACCTTCTCCAAGAGATTAATGTAATGTCTTGTCTCACCAAAGAACTAACGCACTACAGACTTAATTTTTCCCAACGCGCCTCAGTGATATCACTTATGTCACCTGGAATAGAAGGGGCTTTTATCACCTGGGGGTCTAGCGTTGGTTTTTGACACTTTAATTCGTAATTGGGTGTTGGATTTGTTAGGCCCGTGGATGAGATGTTGTGCACGGGGATAGATTGTGAGCAAACAGCCCACCCGTCACAGCGCTCTCCTCTGTGCCCCTCACCTCTCTCAGCACTTCACCGTCACAGCGCTCTCCTCTGCGCCCCTCACATCTCTCAGCACTTCACCGTCACAGCGCTCTCCTCTGCGCCCCTCACATCTCTCAGCACTTAATAATAATAATAATAATAATACATTTTATTTATATAGCGCCAACATATTCCACAGCATTGTACAACTTGTAGGGTTCAAATACTGACAAAAAAAAAAAAAAAAGATACATTACAAAGAAATATTCAATTCACACACTGGGACTGAGGGCCCTGCTCGCAAGAGCTTACAATCTATGAGGTAGAGGAGGTGACACAAGAGCTTACAATCTATGGGGTAGAGGAGGTGACACAAGAGCTTACAATCTATGAGGTAGAGGTGACACAAGAGCTTACAATCTATGGGGTAGAGGAGGTGACACAAGAGCTTACAATCTATGAGGTAGAGGTGACACAAGAGCTTACAATCTATGAGGTAGAGGTGACACAAGAGCTTACAATCTATGAGGTAGAGGAGGTGACACAAGAGCTTACAATCTATGAGGTAGAGGAGGTGACACAAGAGCTTACAATCTATGGGGTAGAGGAGGTGACACAAGAGCTTACAATCTATGAGGTAGAGGAGGTGACACAAGAGCTTACAATCTATAAGGTAGAGGGGGTGACACAAGAGCTTACAATCTATGAGGTAGAGGAGGTGACACAAGAGCTTACAATCTATGAGGTAGAGGTGACACAAGAGCTTACAATCTATGAGGTAGAGGTGACACAAGAGCTTACAATCTATAAGGTAGAGGTGACACAAGAGCTTACAATCTATGAGGTAGAGGAGGTGACACAAGAGCTTACAATCTATGAGGTAGAGGTGACACAAGAGCTTACAATCTATGAGGTAGAGGAGGTGACACAAGAGCTTACAATCTATGAGGTAGAGGTGACACAAGAGCTTACAATCTATGAGGTAGAGGTGACACAAGAGCTTACAATCTATGAGGTAGAGGTGACACAAGAGCTTACAATCTATGAGGTAGAGGGGGTGACACAAGAGCTTACAATCTATGAGGTAGAGGTGACACAAGAGCTTACAATCTATGAGGTAGAGGAGGTGACACAAGAGCTTACAATCTATGAGGTAGAGGAGGTGACACAAGAGCTTACAATCTATGAGGTAGAGGGGGTGACACAGGAGCTTACAATCTATGAGGTAGAGGGGGTGACACAAGAGCTTACAATCTATGAGGTAGAGGTGACACAAGAGCTTACAATCTATGAGGTAGAGGAGGTGACACAAGAGCTTACAATCTATGAGGTAGAGGAGGTGACACAAGAGCTTACAATCTATGAGGTAGAGGAGGTGACACAAGAGCTTACAATCTATGAGGTAGAGGAGGTGACACAAGAGCTTACAATCTATGAGGTAGAGGAGGTGACACAAGAGCTTACAATCTATGAGGTAGAGGAGGTGACACAAGAGCTTACAATCTATGAGGTAGAGGAGGTGACACAAGAGCTTACAATCTATGAGGTAGAGGAGGTGACACAAGAGCTTACAATCTATGAGGTAGAGGGGGTGACACAAGAGCTTACAATCTATGAGGTAGAGGAGGTGACACAAGAGCTTACAATCTATGAGGTAGAGGAGGTGACACAAGAGCTTACAATCTATGAGGTAGAGGTGACACAAGAGCTTACAATCTATGAGGTACAGGAGGTGACACAAGAGCTTACAATCTATGAGGTAGAGGTGACACAAGAGCTTACAATCTATGAGGTAGAGGAGGTGACTCAAGAGCTTACAATCTATGAGGTAGAGGGGGTGACACAGGAGGTAGCAGGGGCGACATCGGAGGTAGCATTGCTTATACAATGGTCAGACAATTGTGTAATAGAGGTTACTGCCATTACACATATATAAAGCTGTAGGAGCCGTCACCAGTCGTGTCCTGTAACGTGCAGACGGTGCCCGGACATATAAAGTCAGTCTGATATGGCCTCATATTCTGTGAGGTAATGCGGGAGCGTGAACAGAGGAGGGGATGTTTTAGGGATTCTAACTACAGAAGGGTTTACATTAGGAGTTGTGATCGGCCTGTCTGATAACATGTGTCTTTAGTTTACGCTTGAAGCTGTGGAAATTGGGGGTTAATCTGATAGTCCGGGATAGAACATTCCAGAGAAGTGGTGCAACTCGGGAGAAGTCTTGTATACGAGCGTGGGAGGTTCTGATAATAGAGGATGTTAGTCTTAGGTCATTGAGTGAGCGGAGAGCACGGGTTGTGTGTTAGACAGAGATGTGGGAGGAAATGTAGGGAGGTGCAGCATTATGGAGAGCCTTGTGAATGAGGGTAATAAGTTTATATTGTATTCTGTATTGAATAGGCAGCCAATGTAGTGACCGGCACAGACCGGAGGCCTCGCTGTAGTGAGAGGAACAGACCGGAGGCCTCACTGTAGTGATCGGCACAGACCGGAGACCTCGCTGTAGTGACCGGCACAGACCGGAGGCCTCGCTGTAGTGACCGGCACAGACCGGAGGCCTAGCTGTAGTGACCGGCACAGACCGGAGGCCTCGCTGTAGTGACCGGCACAGACTGGAGGCCTCGCTGTAGTGATCGGCACAGACCGGAGGCCTCGCTGTAGTGACCGGCACAGACCGGAGACCTCGCTGTAGTGACCGGCACAGACCGGAGGCCTCGCTGTAGTGACCGGCACAGACCGGAGGCCTCGCTGTAGTGACCGGCACAGACCGGAGGCCTCGCTGTAGTGACCGGCACAGACCGGAGGCCTCGCTGTAGCGTCTAGACTGATAGATGAGCCTGGCCGCCGCCGCATTCAGAATAGATTGTAGAGGGGAGAGTTTAGTAAGGGGAAGACCGATTAGTAATGAGTTACAGTAGTCAAGGCGAGAGTGAATCAGGGCAACAATAAGTGTCTTTAGTGTATTTGTGGTAAGGAAAGGGCGGATTCTGGAGATGTTTTTGAGGTGGAGATGACAAGAGCGTGCGAGTGATTGGATATGGGGGGTGAAGGAAAGGTCTGAGTCAAACAAAACCCGAAGCAGCGGGCCTACTGCCTAGGAGTTATGGTAAGGCCGGAGACTGCAATGGAGATATCAGGGACAGATCTATTAGATGGAGGAAACAGCAGTAGTTCAGTCTTTGAGAGATTCAGTTTCAGATAGAGCGAAGACATGATATTAGAGACAGTCACTGGTGTTCTGTATTAGTGCAGGGGTGATGTCACGGGATGACGTATATAATTGGGTGTCATTAGCATAAAGATGGTACCGGAGGCCAAATCTAGTGATGGTTTGTCCAATGGGGCCCGTGTAGAGGGACAGGAGCAGGGGACCTAGGACCGAGCCCTGAGGAACCCCAACAGCAAGGGGAAGAGGGGAAGAAACAGAGCCCGCAAATGATACACAGAAAGTGCGGTCAGAGAGATAAGAGGAGAACCAGGAGAGAGCGGTGTCTGTGAGGCCGACAGAGCGGAGCATAGTGAGGAGGAGTTGATGGTCAACAGTGTCAAATGCTGCTGAGAGATCCAGAAGAATAAGAAGAGAGAAGTCACCTTTGGATTTAGTCGTCAGGAGAGCACTTCACACAAAATTGATATATCAGGTTTTTTTTATCAGTTTATATCCAAGTCCTGTAAATTTTTACAATTGAATCGGCATTTATCAAACTGATACTTTTTTTTTTTTTTTAATCACATTTGCTTTGATCTATTTTGATGATAAATTTGGGCAATCTTTCACATTCACTTCTGTCCCTAGACACTAAAACTACCAGTTAATGTAACAGTCTATACATTTGTGATCCGCTGATGTTCAGTTTCTGTTCTAGTTTTCTAACATAAACCTAATATACAGTAGCATTAAAAAATATGCCAAAAATTGTGGGGTGGTGGGATTTGTGGAGACTTTGGGTAGGGCACTATGATGATGTAATGCCTCGCACCCTTTTCAAAGATTTTTGTGAAGGAGATTTTTGAAATGCGTTTTCAATTTGGTTCTCTACAAAGTGCAGAATAAGTGGCAGCGGCTTCAGAGAGATGGAAGGATGACCGGTACATGGATAGGCGCGGCTGCTGTGTGACCAGGACCCAATGATTCGGGAATCTCATCTAACCAGATTTTATTCACAATAGAACACAGAAAGGGAAAGTTACTAATTTCTTTATTTCATCTGAAGCAATAGATAAATAAATATGGCAGATACTTAGATGGATAAGCAGGTAGATATGTGAGCGCTGTCACAAGCAGCGGATGGCGGATTCCTCTGCTACTAAACCGGTATGGCTTGGGGTCCCCTCCAAGAGCCTTATCCCAGCAGACTCCCCGGTTTTCACCCTTTAAATCCCATACAGGGATCTGGGCTTGGCTGCAGGGTTATATATATAGCAGAAAGACAGGAGGTTACAGGTATACGGGATATACGTGGCCATATACTCTGCAGGAGCCAGTAAAGTGGGCAGTATATAGTGGGGGTCAGTAAAGGTGTTATACTGTGTGGGTACTAATAAAGGTAGTAATACACTGTGTGGTCCAGGAAAAGGGGGCAGTATATTGTGGAGGCCAGTATATGGGGGTGTTATTTTTTGTGGGGACCAGTAAAGGGGACAGTATACGGTACTCGGTGTGGGCCAAATAAGGGGATTATTG
>CAMRHE010001662.1:25000-55322 GCA_947044405.1 Leptodactylus fallax
GTGGTTGTGTCACCCTATGGACGTCCTCTACATACAGGCTGTGGTTCTGTCACCCTATGGACAGCCTCTACATACAGGCCGAGGTTCTGTCACCCTATGGACATCCTCTACATACAGGCCGTGGTTCTGTCACCCTATGGACGTCCTCTACATACAGGCCGTGGTTCTGTCACCCTATGGACAGCCTCTACATACAGGCCGTGGTTGTGTCACCCTATGGACGTCCTCTACATACAGGCCGTGGTTCTGTCACCCTATGGACAGCCTCTACATACAGGCCGTGGTTCTGTCACCCTATGGACGTCCTCTACATACAGGCCGTGGTTCTGTCACCCTATGGACAGCCTCTACATACAGGCCGTGGTTCTGTCACCCTATGGACGTCCTCTACATACAGGCCGTGGTTCTGTCACCCTATGGACAGCCTCTACATACAGGCCGTGGTTCTGTCACCCTATGGACAGCCTCTACATACAGGCCGTGGTTCTGTCACCCTATGGACGTCCTCTACATACAGGCCGTGGTTCTGTCACCCTATGGACGTCCTCTACATACAGGCCCAAGTTCTGTCACCCTATGGACAGCCTCTACAGCCTTTTCCTTCTGTACATCTTGTATTTTTATGTATTGGAATATTTTAGGATTGTCGTCCATAGAATTCATTATACCTCTGGTTCCCCTTATAACAATGGGGCAGCCCCTATCTATATTTGCCATATGTATATTTGCCATATAGATAGGGGCTGCATTAGGTCAGTGACTACACCTTGTGTGTATTCGCTGTCTGCAGAGAGGTGATAATTTCTTATCCTTTGATCAGATGTGGAGGTGAAGACAAACCTCTCACCTGGAGCCACAGCCATTGTGTCCTATAGGAGCCTTATCTAGGACCAGGGCCTGGGCCTTATCCATACATGTGATGAGGTTGAATGGACAGTTGTAATTACATTATATGTGTTCCTGGGAAAGCTGGGTCAATACTTAATGTCAAGTCTGTATATGGCATCTTATACAGTATAATGAATAAGACATGGACCGCTCACCCATTACTTCTCTGTATCCCCACAGATACAGTACATGATAGGATTCAGGTAGAACATTTGGATACGCTCCTCTATTATGTATTCTTATATTGCTGCATAACTTGGCATTGCCACTCTGGACTGCCAGAAAGCTGAGTGACAGGCTGTAATAGAGGCCATGTTGATTGTCACCCAGCTTTCCAGGACAAAGATACAATGTAAGAGCCAGCTGAGCAGAATTTAACAACTCAATGGTTCATATTTACTGTAGATTTTTTTTTAATGATCCTTTTCTATCCTTGTAATCCCTTGTTTGGCCACTAGAGGCAGCATGTGCCTCTCCTCTGTGCCCCTCTTCTCCAGGACTCCGCTGCCCCCAGGACTTTTATTTCCTATTGTATTCCACTGAAAAGGATAAAGTATAGAGCAGTGCGGGGTGATCTGTACCCACTGCTGGGCCTTTTGGTCTGTATTTTTTCCAAAACAGAGGTGTGATCCAAGTCCTTACACCCACTTGGTCTCCGAGGGGGGCAGGCGCAGTTTTTCTCCAGCCATCTGCTTTGTTGTAGATTGTCCTGTCCAGGGCTCATTAACATCTGAACAAGTTCAATGCACACCTAGTGAGTGGAGGAAAGAGGCTTGTTTGCTCAATTTCAGGGAAGAAAATGTAAAGTGTTAACGAAGTCAGGACCCCCTGACTACAATCCTATTCAACCCTATACAGGGATTGCCTCAAGTATACAGAACTAATTGGCTCTTGGCACCATCAATTAACTCAAGGAGGCTGCAGGCCTGCAAGGCCATACCTGAGAGGATGGGAGCCCGTGGGGGGTAGTGGGGCTGAGGATTATACCTGAAGCAAGGAAGCTATTCATTAGGTAAAAGAGCTATAATTGTAAGATAATCATTAAGTAAAGAGCTAGAATTATAAGAATATTCATAACGTAAAGGGGCTAGAATTGTAAGAGGGGCTGTACTTGGAGGAGTTGGGGATATACTTGTCAGGGCCGGGTGATACATGAGGAGGACCTCAGTGATATTACCACTTGCTAGTGTATACTGCTTGCACGATGTGCCCAGTCCTGTCGCCATAGATGCTGCCCCAGTTCTCGGAGGTATTTGCCAGCATCTTGTGGCTGGCTGGGCAGAACATGCTGTATATTGTTTTATGGCCGCCTCCTCACAGATGCTTTAGTGCCTGTGTGCTTCATTCACTTCTCCTGTCAGTTTTATTACCTTCCACTTCCTCTGTTCTGGCTGCTATAACCCCAGCCTATTCTATCCACCTGCTCTGATCCTACAAGTCACCTTCATGTCTTGTACCAGGGCTCACACATGGCGAGAGCAAGAAAGTGACCGCTACCCTGTACACATCTCATTCTCACTCATCTGACCTCCTGTGCCCCCCACATGATTTGGCCGATGACTGTGTGCCATCCCATTCAGTCTCTATAGGATGGTGCCCGGTTATCTTCATCAGTCCCATAGACTTTCCATGACATGTGACCATTGCTCCATTCAAATGGAGAACACAGGACCCCCCGACTCCTGTGATCGGTGGATGCCGAGCAAACAGACGGGTTTGTGGTGGTCTCTGCTGGGGGTGGTCTCTTCGTTTACTGCTACAATGAGATCATTCGCCTTTGACAGGGACACTTGTGACTTTTAACCCTTTCACTGGAGTCCTTGTAGTGACTCTTGAGCTGCCTGACATCTAATCCGTAATAATTGTCTAAGGGCTGAGGAGTGCAAGCAGTGCCCTGCGGGGCAAGTAAGGGCCTAATGATGCGTGACGGACATGGTGTTTGTATTCATGGTCTGTATTGTTGTCAAATCCAGCAAATTGATCTAAGCTACTAGTTGTCAGTCATTAACTTTAGTAGCTATTGATACCATGGAGGCACAAGGCATGGCACGCTACACCTCAGATAGCCCTCATATAGTCCCTGGCTCTATACTGCTGTATGTCCTGCAGAAATGAATACGTAGAGTTCCTATGGGTGGAAATAAAGAAAAATAAAATACTGGTTGGGGTTTGTTACACTTTAATAAGATGTTCAGTAAAGCCAAGTGTCACCACCAGCATAAACTGGGACAATGTCCTTAAAGTAAAGGCCGCACAGAGTCAGCGAGACATCCCCAAAAACATCCTAAATAGGGCCAGTGAAAAGCATATACTGTACGGGAATAAGTGGGCCAGAAATCATAGAAAACCAATGTGACTAACTAAAATGGTAAGGGGTGCAATGAGGGATAAAAAGGAAGCATTAAAACTACTAAAACAAGAAGGTCGTGACGGGACATTAAAGTGAAGAAGAAATTGTATAAAAGACAAATAAAGGAGGAAATATGGAGGAAAAGATAATAAGAAAATAAAAACTGACAATGTGGGCCCTCTCAAAAATAATCTGGGAGTAATGGTGGAGGAGGATGAGGAGACGGCAGATCTATTAAATGCCTTCTCTACTGTATTTACACCAGAAAATCCAATGGTCAACGACATGATGAGGGGAAATATAAACTCTCCATTAAATGTCACCTGTTTAACCCAGAAGGAAGTGCCGCGCCGCCTTCTAAATACTAAAATAGAGAAATTGCCACATCCAAATGGCATACACCCCTAAGTTCTGAGGGAATTGTGCACGGTGACTGGACATGGGTCATGGGGTAAACGTGATGTATTTAGACTAGACATGGGTAATGTGGTGGACGTGATGTACAGTGGGTACGGAAAGTATTCAGACCCCTTTACATTTTTCACTCTTTGTTTCATTGTAGCCATTTGCTAAAAGCAAAAAAGTTCCTTTTATTTCTCATTAATGTACACTCAGCTCCCCATCTTGACAGAAAAAAAAAACAGAAATGCAGATATTTTTGCAAATTTATTAAAAAAGAAAAACTGGAGGAACCCCAGTAGGGGAGGCTTTTTAATAGGGGATTGTGATAATGGGGTCAGATCGTCCTCAAACAGGGTGTGGTAGAAGCACGTGATTTCACATAGGGGGTCATCCTCTGCCTGGATATATGTAATCCCTTTGTAGAGATCAGGGGGCCCTGGATTTCCATGTGAAGAGTCTTTTATCATCGGGAGACTCTAGTAGGAAATTGGATGGGAGGCACCAAGCTATAGATAGGGAGATATGAGAGAGATTTTTTTTTTTTTAAATTTGCGTAATCTTTCCGCTTGGCTATAGAGAAGCCATTCCCATTACACTAAAGTCATTGAAAATGTGTATGTTATGAATGGATCACTCTCCATCATCGTTCTCCCTCCCGCTGCCTATTATTTGTATGGCCTAACCGTGCGCTCGCCATATAATTATACCGTTTGCCAGTAGGCGTTTAGTGCGATGATAGAGGCCTTCATAATATAACATTACAGCCGTCTCCGCTGCTTGTTTGCAAGCTGCCCCAGTATGATAGATCTTTGCAGAGAACACTATGGCCATAGATTCGCCTTGTTACAAGGTAACCTGTTACAGATAAAAAGACTCAGCAGGGGCTCCCAGTGAGAGCATTCAAGGCCTGGGGCTCAAATGAAGCCCTGAGAAGTCTGTCTTGTCCTCCTTAGGATTAGCTGCAGTTCCTGATCTTGCTCTTCAATATCTACTGCAAGGTCCCTGGCAGAACCAAGCTGTTAGTGTTTCTAGTGCAGAAGTCATAGGCGCTGCAAAAATGACAATCCCCCAGCATTGTAAAGAGGGTGCTGAGGGGTGCTAATAAAAATCCCATAGAACCAAAGTTGCATTATAGAAATGGAAGTAAAGAATCCGCTCTTCGATGACTCGTCCCTGCACCACCCGGCCCACGGCCCTCACTAGTCACCTCTGCCTGCAGACTCCTCTCCAAACCAAAACCCAGTTCTGAAAGAAAACAAAAAAAACTCAAGACGTGATAAAAACAGAAAAGTTTTCAGATTTTCATGAGTATGATCAACTATCTTTTTTTTTATTTTGCGAAAAGACTATTTCCAGCCATCCCGCTCCATTCGCGGTGACGAAAGCAAGACTGTTAAACAAGCGAGGCGGCGACAAGTCATCCGGAGACTCCGACCTCTGTTTTTTTTTTTTTTTTTTCACTTTTCACTTTCAATCTTCTCTTCTCTGAGGAAGGTGGGATCGCCGCGGCGATGGCGGCGAGCGAGATAAAATCAGACCGCTTTAGGCTAGAACTGAGTGCACAGAGCCAGGCTGGAGCTCGACAGCTCGTATAATTCATATCAGTTCATTTGTCCGGAGCTAAGAAGATGATTGTTACTTCCTTAACTAACATTTGCACTTTTATATACATACTATTGTTATGTAACCCGATAGGTATATATATATATACGATGTATCCGTTACGTGGCAGTTAAAGCCATACCCCTTCATGGTTTATGTCGCTGTCTATTTTGTTCACAGGAAAGGCCGTGCATTCTGAATAAAGTTTCCAGATAATTTAGTTGGGTGCAGGATGATGAGATAATCCTAGGCCTTAGGGGTTTTCTGGTCCCCATGGGGTTATTTTATACTGATGACCGCTCCACAGGATAGGTCATGAGTATCCAATCAGTGGGGGCCGTCACCTGGAACCCTCACCGATCAGCTAATCCGACTTCCTCTGGGCGCTGCACAGGATGGGGCCACAGGCAGCAGTGCTCCTATTCAAGTCATAGGCACCAAACTGCAGCCCTGCCCGCTGTATAGCGGAGACGTCGGGGTACTCCATCTCTGTGCCTATTACTTCATCAGATTATAAACCGTCCGGGGGGCCCCGATAACCGCTTTAATGGCGCACACTCTCTTAATGAGGGGGGGGGGGGTAGTACCATTTTCCTCTGCTTTACCTTACATGATCCCCTATGCAGGTATGTCAGAATCTAGCACTGCATTGTCCCCTATATACATAGGTGTGTACATGTACTAGGACGGCTGATAGTAACCCTCACACATAAGGGTTACTATCATACATTAGTGGCCCTTTGTCTTTCTGGTTGAAGGGGCTTCAGGCTACAGAGGGTCTTGTTGAATAGGATTTCTCAGCAGTGTCTGGTTACAAGCTGACTGTGATTGACTCTCATCTTGAGACCCTGTGGACACTGCAGGGGATACCGAGCACCAGCTATGGTAACACTATATGGCCATAACGTAATACTGCCATCATACAGCGTCCTATACGGTGCGCAGAACCCCAGTCTGGGTTAAGATCGCAGATAACCTAATTTCCCATATTGACTGGGGGGCCGGTTGTACCGTCACCATTGTGACAATGGCCCGCTGTAATGGCAGGATTACACCTATTCATGGACGATGAGAGTCATAAGCCCCGTCCATAACTGACTGTGTGGCTTGCAAAATGTGTACACTCTCATGTAGGACCCCCCATTCCCAGCTCCTGTCTGTGGGTCATCTCTTTAGTAAAACTAGGGACATGACGCTCCCGGAGCTCCACCCATGTGACCTCCTGACATGCCCAAATATCATAACTGACGGTATTAAAATCAGAAGTCCCCTTTAAGGCCGTAGACCTCTAGTCTGCACCCTGATCATGGACCAAGGCCGTCATTCCAGCTTTCCCAGATCCCGTATTCACACTGTGCAGTCAGAACTGTATTGGGAAAACAC
Source organism: Leptodactylus fallax (assembly GCA_947044405.1). Taxonomy (NCBI): domain Eukaryota; kingdom Metazoa; phylum Chordata; class Amphibia; order Anura; family Leptodactylidae; genus Leptodactylus; species Leptodactylus fallax. The sequence goes on from CAMRHE010001662.1 coordinate 31,626, forward strand.
AGTCTGCTATTTTTGGTGCCGCGCTCCGTACAGTTACAGAGATACCAAATTCATAGTTTTTGTTCACAACTTAACCAAAATTTTGAATACATTTTTATAATTTTAGAAATGTATACATTTTTTGAAGTAGCCACAAAGTGACACCCCTAAGGGTTTTTTTTCTTTTATATATATAATATATATAAATTCTTTTTTTGTGGGCCAGTTGTACTTTTTTTTTTTTTTTTACTCCATTTTGGGGAATGTCTGATGTTTTTCATCACTTTTAATTAAATATTTTTTGGGAGGCAAAATGGTGGTTTGACCTTTTTTTTCTTCTTTGACAGGAGGAGCTTCATCTATTTTTCTTTTTCTTTTGGCATCTCGGGGGCTCCTGCTCTGCTTCTGGGCGGGCACCATTTCTAGATGGACAGACCCATGAATGTGAACTGATGGTCGTCCCAAGAACTGGTGTGAAACTTAGAATCGGCCCATCACTATCTAAAACAAAAAATCGCTCAGAAGGGGAACAAAATTAAAACATTTAGGGCCACTAAATGGATTGAATGCGCTGAAACCGCCCATAACTACTCCCTTAGCTAAAAATATTGGAATTCCCAATTTGGACTTGTGTTTCACTACAAGCCAGTGCCGATATATAACTGGGTGTGCATTTTGGCCCTTGCATTATGGAAAGCCGTCCAATAGTTCATAGGATATTATAAAATGTGACATTTCAGGTAATGTATATCCTCTATGATCAGGCACAAGGGATGTGTTTTTGGTGCCTATAGGGATACAATTGTCCCATTGTAGACAACAAACAAAAACACCAAGAGGATATATGTGTAGAACAAGAACTGGGCCCAATGGGATTTTATCATTCAGTCTTTAAATAGAACCTTCAGCCAAATTCAGATTGGCAATGCCCCTTGATCCCAAAAATTGCCCAACATTTCCTATAGAGGAAAGGAAGAGAAGTGAAGGCCAGGCCCAGATGGGTATTGTTTAGTATGATAAAATCTAGACTGACCATGAATGTGAGCTGATGGTGATCTTGAAAACTGGTGGGAAAAACCTAAAATCTGCCCATCACCATCTTCAACCTAAAAATAAAGCAGAAGGGGAAACTGTTAGGAACACAATTAAAAAATTGGGGGCCACTACTTGGACTGAGTGCACCAAAACCCATATAACTACATCCTCCACTGAAAATGTTGGAATAGCCTATATGGTCTTGTGTTTCACCCCAAGCTCGTGTCGATCTAGAGTTGGGCGGGAATTTTGGCCTTAGCACCACGGAACACAGTCTGATCGCTCATGGGAAATTATAAAAGATTACACCCTGGCTAATTTCTAGCTAGATTTCTATATGATCAGGCACAAGGGATGGGTCTACGGTGCCCACAGGGATGCGATTGTCCCATTGTAGACCGCAAACAAAAATAGCAAGAGGATATACGTGTAGAACAAGAACTGGGCCCAATGGGATTTTATCATTATGAAACCATCTAAAACCGGCCCTGCACATGGACTATTGTTTCACCCCTAAGCTAGTGCCAATATTGGGCTGGGTTGGCATTTTGGCCCTAGCATTATGGAACACAGTCTGATAGTTCATGGGAAATTATAAAAAGTCCCATTGTAGACAGCAAACAAAAATAGCAAGATGATACAAGAAGAATAAGAACTGGGCCCAATGGATTTATTATTCAGTCATTAGCTAAGTAGAACTTTACCAAAAATTCAGATTGGCAATGCCCTTTGGCCCTTGAAGCCTGGCATTTCCTATAGCGGGAAGAAAGATGAGTGACTGGTGGTCCCAGATAGGTATTGTTTAATGTGATGAAATCTAGACCCATAAATGTGAACTGATGAACACCCCAAAAACTGGTGGGATAAACCTAAAAATCTGCCCATCACCATCTAAAACCTAAAAATAAGACAGAAGGGGCAATTAATTGGGAAACAAAATTAAAAAATTTGGTGGACTATGTGCACTCCAGAAACTTCTACATTATTTCCCTCCATTGTCAAAGTCACAGGTCTGGGGGGGGTTGCATTGATCTCCTAATAGAAGTAGCTTCAGGAATGTGAACAATCCAGTTTAATGCAATTTGGGCCTTGTTTTGGGTAGTGCGGTGTCCTGCGGAGAGGAGCCAGTAAGACTGGAGTTGGCTGGGACCCTGCTAACAATGAATCAAAGCCCTGAAGATAATGAGCAATGGTCAAAAGGCCCCTGTGGCTGCTCCAAAAGGTGCCAATTGTATCATATCCTGGTAACTACTGATGGACAAAATATTTTTTTAATTTTTTTTGATACTGGTCGACAAAAAGTTGGAGGTTTATCTTCTACTTTTTGTATCTGAGGATTCATCACTAAATATCACAAGTAAAGGTTAAAGAGCAGAAATCCAAATCCACTCCATCTCTAGAACAGTGAAGAAGTTTTTTATCCCCCCCATTAAGGTGATGTCTTAAGGACTGGCTACAGGTGATGGCATTAGATGTGACCTAGGCCAGGGAGATATGACAGGGGGTAATGTGATTACTGTCCTAATAAGGTTACTTCATAACAATTAACAAAGAGACCCTTTAATTAATCTGTTTAACCCCCTCATGGCAGAAGCCATCTACACCAAACTTCATAAAGCCAATTACCTCTGGCCTTATCTCAGCCCCAGTCATTCTGACCCCAGAGAAGAGTAAACATGGGGCTCTGGGGTTATCAGACCCTAACAAGATTTCCCATGTCTAAGTCTGGACAACACTTGGGGGGTAAAAAATATTTTCTTTAGGTGTCTTCACATATAACATGTTGGTGCAGTTTTTGAAGTCAATGTCAGGCATGTATTGTAAAGTGAAGGAGATTATAGAAGAAAGGCCAAGGCCTAGTTTAGGCTTCAAACACTGCATAAAAATGTGCACAAAATGGACAAGTGTGAAAGTGGCTTTAGCAATCCAATACAGAACATAAGCTAAGGTGGAGAATACAAGGAGCAATATCTATCTATGTATCTATCTATCTATCTATCTATCTATCTATCTATCTATCTATCTATCTATCTCATATCTATCTATCTATATCATATCTATCTATCTCATAGCTATCTATCTATCTCATATCTATATATCTCATATCTATCTATCTATCTCATATCTATCTATCTATCTATCTATCTATCTATCTATCTCTATCTATCTATCTCATATCTATATATCTCATATCTATATATCTATTCTATCTATCTATCTATCTCTTCATCTTCTATATATCTCATATCTTATCTATCTATCTATCTATCCATCTATGTTATATCTATCTCATATCTATCATGTGATATTTCCCTACTTCTAGATCTATCTATGGATGGCTTTGCCGTGCCCCTGTGTAAGTTCCCCTGGGCACAGGTAGCTGCCTCCGCTGTTATTACTAAATGGGGGGAGGGCGGGGGGTAGTCCTACAAAATGATAATACCAAACCATGCTCCCTGGAATTTCTTCTTTGCCCCTATTCATGGTGTTTGGGAGTCATTTGTTTGTGAAGGGCCAATCACCTTGGTGGACCATTATCATATCCAAAGAGGGAGGGGTCGCTGACCCTGATAAAAGAGACACCTTTCTCACAGAAGCTTAGTCTTACACCTTCACAGCTGAGGAGAGACCTGCTGCAAGATGACATTGTAGACCTGTATGGACATTTCCCTGGCTTAGTTGGGGACTTCTGACCACTTGGCTTTTCCAGGAATCCCAGAGAACTTTCTGTGTGGGCAACATTGAATGACAACTCCAAGGACCTGAAGAAGAAGCTGATCATCCTCAGGTATTTCTCAGACCTTTGACTTCAAAATGTTTCAACATCGAAACATCCAGCCTTTTAACCAAAATAATGGACATGTGGGCGAATCTAGCCGCCAGTATAACATGACTGGCTATACTGGGATGAGCCAACAGCAACCAGTCTACCATTTCGCTTCTGTCAGACCAAATCGTGGAAATTATATGATGCAGCAGATGTTAGAGAGCTCAGTTCAGGCTCCTCCATGGAACCATCTCCCTCAATTGGATCCTCGTGTAGACCAGCAACAAGGGCTGGTACAGGAAGTGGACAACTGCATAATGCAGAGGAGAGATCTGGAGATGGCAGGCAGAGGACCATCTCCAGTAGCCGGGTGTAGCAGCCAAGCCATCAATCCCCATGCTGCATCCTACTACCCTCCCACAGCATGTCGTGCTGCTACCGTATGGCAAACTACCCAAAATGGTGGCAACAGCGCAATAGCTACAATGAGAACTCACAACAATGGCCTAAACCAGGTCATTCACCTTCCATATACTATTAATCAGAGTCTCATCGGACGTCAAGAGAGCAATCTGTTCTTCGTGGAGAACAAGAAACCCACCACTATGACAACCGCTATGGTGCACAACAACCCCCCCAGCACCAGGACCAGCAGCAGCACCACCACCCCCCAGCACCACCAACAGAACCCCCCCAGCACCAGCAGCACCCCTCTCCAGCACCACCACCAGCACACCCCCAGGACCAGCATCAGCACCCCCCCCCACCACCAGCACACCCCCAGGACCAGCAGCAGCACACACCCCCAGCACCAGCACCAGTACCCCCCCAGCACCAGCAGCAATCCTACTGCCAACAGTCAGAATAACTGTAACAATGGTGACATCCCTAAGAAAGGGCCCGGCGAGGCCGCTGATGATGATGATGATGATGATGATGATGATGAACAGGTGAAGGTAAGTGCCTTGTGTTCTTCTTATACCATCTTCTAAATTCTTCAGTCTTGTAGAGCAAGCCATGTCTTCTAGATGTCCATACATTGTATGATATTTTGGGAAAACTTGAATCTTATGCTGAGGTGACCCTGTGTGTTTTTGGAGTCTTGTATCTTGTGGCATTGACTTTATGTAGTATTTTACTTGTAGTCTTGCTATATTTAGGAGACCCCATATACTACTGAACCCTCGGTCTTGTACTGTTGATGAGACCCTTCCTCAACAGTAACAGAATTTAATAATAATAATAATAAGTCCTTTAATAGTCCCACAATGGGGAAATTCAGTGTGTTACAGCAGCAAAGATAAGATAAGCAGATACAAATACAAATACAACATGTACAGGAATGTTCCTAGGTAAGAGGCATTACATTAATAGCAGACAGATAGGAAGTAGCCGGGGGGGGTAGCGGGGGGGTTTAACAGGCAGAGAGATATTTCAGTTCTCTGTATGTAATGATCTCCGCTGTTGGTTGTACAGCCCTAACCGCGCGGTGGGGAGGAAAGACTTCCGATAGCGCCCCCTCCCCTACACCTAGGGTGGAGCAGTCGGTCACTGACAGTACTGCTCAGCGCGATCACAGTCTCATGCATGGGATGGGAGTCATTCTCCCGCGCATGGGGCTCGGAGTATCTCCCGCAGGGGCCCACCACGGACAGATCCCTCCCCCACCCACCACGGACAGTATCTGCACTGAACTGGCACCCACCACCTGCACTGAACTTGTGATATTTCATAATATCTATACAAAAAATATCTATTTGTGTTTTATTGAACAGACTCCATCTTGCCCTACTCCCTGCTGTTCTTTTTAGGATGACTCCACCTTTACCCTTGGTCTCTTCACAATGAGTGTGCTCCATCTTGACTGAGCTCCTGAACTTGTTACATTCCAATGTGTCCACCTTCTACTAATACTGTTGATCTGAGGAGCTCCAGAACTTCTAGATGTTGTAGACCTGTGGTCTTCAGCCTGTGTCTCATCACCACTTTTGCAAAACAGCAACTCCCAGCATGCCAGGTATTGAGGACATGCTGGGAGTTGTAGATTTGTAACATCTGGAGAGCTACAGGTTGAAAGCCACTATTGTAGATCATGGAGAAGACTTTTTATGTTTTAGCTATAGATATCAAATCGAGGTGGCTCTAATATGTTTTATGGTTGTCGATAGACACCGTACTATTGACTTCCAAAAACTTGATGTTCTCATTTCCTTGCCTTGGGTCATTGTACACAAGTTGTCTACCTGAATGATGGCCACCTAGAACTTTAGACCTAGTGATTCTGGTTTTGCTCTCTTCTTCCAATTTGGTAAAAATGAGATAAATCCATTGTTTCATCCTAATATCCTTTGCTTTAACCCTTTCAGGATTCTTCAATACCTGAAGAAATGGCCGCCTTTGCTAAATTACTGAAGCAGAGAAGGATCTCCATGGGGTACACCCAAGCAGAGGTTGGCAAAGCCCTAGTATCTCCTTTTTGGTAAGATCCCATGTAGAGCAATGTCTTGGCAGATTTGGTTGGAGATCATTGTTTCAGATCTTGAGGATTTAAAATTTTTGTATTTTGTCTTTCAGGGAAAGGTTATAGCCAGACGACCATCTGCCGCTTTGAATCCTCAGAGCTGAGCAGCAAGAACATGCGCAAGCTGAAGCCATTGCTGCAGAGATGGCTTGAGATTGAAACGAATAAGGAATTACAAGAGGTAAGGAGAAGTCATGACACGGGGTCCACTTTGACTGAGGAACCTCTTATGACTAGAACCTTCTCCTGTTTATCCCTACATAGTCTATGGCACTTCTGTGCTGATCTCCACTACGGCTTGACCCCATTGTATATCCAATGTTAGGGGTGCAAGGATAGGCTCAGGCAGTGGCGTAACTAGGAATGGCTGGGCCCCAAGGTGAACATTTGACATGGCCCCCCCCCCCCCGAATCGGTTACAGGTCCCCAAACAGTAAAATATGCTCTACAGTGGCCCCTATACAGCATTATATGCTCTACATTGCTCCCCCCACACACAGTATAATATGTTACCCACAGTGGCCCCACACAGTATAATATGCTCCACACAGTGGTCCCCACACAGTATTATATGCCCCGAACAGTGGCCCCCACACAGTATTATATGCCTCGAACAGTGGCCCCCACACAGTATTATATGCTCTACAGTGGCCCCCACCCAGTATTATATGCTCTACAGTGGCCCCCACCCAGTATTATATGCCCCCACCCAGTATTATATGCCCCCCACCCAGTATTATATGCTCTACAGTGGCCCCCACCCAGTATTATATGCCCCCCACAGTGGCCCCCACAAAGTAGTATATGCTCTACAGTGGCCCCCACACAGTATTATATGCTCTACAGTGGCCCCCACTCAGTATTATATGCTCTACAGTGGCCCACACACAGTATTATATGCTCTACAGTGGCCCCCACCCAGTATTATATGCCCCCCACAGTGGCCCCCACCCAGTATTATATGCTCTACAGTGGCCCCCACTCAGTATTATATGCTCTACAGTGGCCCACACACAGTATTATATGCTCTACAGTGGCCCCCACCCAGTATTATATGCTCTACAGTGGCCCCCACCCAGTATTATATGCCCCCACCCAGTATTATATGCCCCCCACCCAGTATGATATGCTCTACAGTGGCCCCCACCCAGTATTATATGCCCCCCACAGTGGCCCCCACTCAGTATTATAAGCTCTACAGTGGCCCCCACCCAGTATTATATGCTCTACAGTGGCCCCCACCCAGTATTATATGCCCCCCACAGTGGCCCCCACTCAGTATTATAAGCTCTACAGTGGCCCCCACTCAGTATTATATGCTCTACAGTGGCCCCCACCCAGTATTATATGCTATACATTGGCCCCCACCCAGTATTATATGCTCTACAGTGGCCCCCACCCAGTATTATATGCTCTACAGGGGCCCCCACCCAGTATTATATGCCTACAGTGGCCCCCACCCAGTATTATATGCTCTACAGTGGCCCCCACCCAGTATTATATGCTCTACAGTGGCCCCCACCCAGTATTATAAGCTCTACAGTGGTCCCCACTCAGTATTATAAGCTCTACAGTGGCCCCCACTCAGTATTATAAGCTCTACAGTGGCCCCCACACAGTATTATATGCTCTACAATGGCCCCACCTAGTATTATATGCTCTACAGGGGCCCCCACCCAGTATTATATGCTCTACAGGGGCCCCCACCCAGTATTATATGCTCTACAGGGGCCCCCACCCAGTATTATATGCTCTACAGTAGACCCCACCCAGTATTATATGCTCTACAGTGGCCCCCACCCAGTATTATATGCTCTACAGTGGCCCCCACCCAGTATTATATGCTCTACAGTGGCCCCCACCCAGTATTATATGCTCTACAGTGGCCCCCACCCAGTATTATATGCTCTACAGTGGCCCCCACCCAGTATTATATGCTCTACAGTGGCCCCCACCCAGTATTATATGCTCTACAGTGGCCCCCACCCAGTATTATATGCTCTACAGTGGCCCCCCACCCAGTATTATATGCCCCCACCCAGTATTATATGCCCCCCACCCAGTATGATATGCTCTACAGTGGCCCCCACCCAGTATTATATGCCCCCCACAGTGGCCCCCACTCAGTATTATAAGCTCTACAGTGGCCCCCACCCAGTATTATATGCTCTACAGTGGCCCCCACCCAGTATTATATGCCCCCCACAGTGGCCCCCACTCAGTATTATAAGCTCTACAGTGGCCCCCACTCAGTATTATATGCTCTACAGTGGCCCCCACCCAGTATTATATGCTATACATTGGCCCCCACCCAGTATTATATGCTCTACAGTGGCCCCCACCCAGTATTATATGCTCTACAGTGGCCCCCACCCAGTATTATATGCTCTACAGTGGCCCCCACCCAGTATTATAAGCTCTACAGTGGTCCCCACTCAGTATTATAAGCTCTACAGTGGCCCCCACTCAGTATTATAAGCTCTACAGTGGTCCCCACTCAGTATTATATGCTCTACAGTGGCCCCCACACAGTATTATATGCTCTACAAGGGCCCCACCCAGTATTATATGCTCTACAGGGGCCCCCACCCAGTATTATATGCTCTACAGGGGCCCCCACCCAGTATTATATGCTCTACAGGGGCCCCCACCCAGTACTATATGCTCTACAGTAGCCCCCACCCAGTATTATATGCTCTACAGTGGCCCCCACCCAGTATTATATGCTCTACAGTGGCCCCCACCCAGTATTATATGCTCTACAGTGGCCCCCACCCAGTATTATATGCTCTACAGTGGCCCCCACCCAGTATTATATGCTCTACAGTGGCCCCCACCCAGTATTATATGCTCTACAGTGGCCCCCACCCAGTATTATATGCTCTACAGTGGCCCCCCACCCAGTATTATATGCTCTACAGTGGCCCCCACCCAGTATTATAAGCTCCCAACAGCCCCCTCCGCTTCGATGCTATTATTATACTTTGGGGTCTCCTCAGACCCCAGAGTATAATAATCGGAGGCCCAGGGAAGGTGATTAAAAATAACAAACTCTCATACTCACCTTGCCTTACCTTTCCTTGGCATCCTCGCTCCATCCTGCTGTCTTCAGCGTCTTCAGGCCTACTTCCGACATTGCTGCTGAGGCCTGTGATTGGTCCTCAGCGGTCACATGGGGGCGCACTGACGTCATTACGCGGCCGCGCCCCATGTGACCGCTGGGGCCTAATCACAGGCCTCAGTGATGTTGGAGGAGCGCCGGAGAGAACGCTGCGCCCAGGAGAGGTGAGAATATGTGTTTATTATTTTGTTACCTCCCCTGGGTGCCCTGCCCTGCCATCTATTGGAAAGGGTCCTGCAATATGCCAGGAATGCTTTCCAATAACGCTATGTATAGTGGTTGGGGAACCAGGCTTTCCCCGACCGCTATCATAATGGTCCGGGGCCCCAGCCATCTCCAGCTGTCCGTGGGCTCCGTACCCTGCCGAGTCCGGTCGTGGTCGCACCCCCTGTGACCGCGATCGTTACTGGTTTGTGGGGTTCGCGGTAGCGGCTGCCACAGGGCTCCGGGGCCCCTAATGTCCCGGGCCCTGTGGCAGCCGCTACCGCTGCTACCCCGATAGTTACGCCCCTGGGCTCAGGGATCCATGTCGTGTACTAATAGCTTATTGTCTACATTTTACCCAAAAGATGGACAGTCAAGGACCACCAGTGCAGCAAATGCAGAACCGTAAACAACGGACCAGCATTGAGGCCGCCGCAAGAGAGCGCCTGGAGAGCTACTTTATGCGTTGCCAGAAGCCAGGGCAGCAGGAAATCGCCCAGATTGCCCAAGAGGTCAATCTGTCTAAAGACGTAAGTGCATCTGATTAGTCTAGATGGATCAATCGATCAACTTTAGGGGTTATTGGCCATTTTTTAATACTATTTTTTATCTATTTCTCCACAGGTGACACGTGTATGGTTTTGTAATAGGCGCCAGAAAGGAAAGCGTCAGGACCAGCCCGACCTGCAGGAGAACTGCGGAGAGACCTATGAGATGGTCCAGGCCATTTCACAACCCAACGCTGTGCCTTTTGCCATGTCGCAGGTGGTGCCCCTACAAGGCTTTGCTCCGGGCATCTTGGGACCCAACCCGGCCCTGTACATGTCTGCTTACCCGCAGGCCATGCCTCAGGAAGGTCCTCATCCAGCTGTCTGAACTGAAGCTCTGCCATGTGTGGTCAGTACAGTAATACCTCGTACACTCGCGTTTCCGAATTTGCGAATTCACAGATTCGCGATATTTTTTTGGCAACTAACATATATAGATTTTGCTCTTTTTTTTTCAGATCTGTGAAATTTAATAAAAAAAAAACACCTTCGCTATTGGGTAGTAGCGTCCTGTTCGTTACGTACCCGGTAATTAGTTTCATTTTACTGTGAGTGTATACGAAAAATGAATGAATGTATTAATATACAGTACTGTACAGAATACTTTAATATACTGTACAGTACTGTAGGGTAAAGTTTATTGATATTTAGGGGTTAAACATTAGAAATCGGCATTGTAAGCGCTTCTGAGCGCTTGTACCAAACATTCACGATTCCTCGCGATCCGCGACCCGCTCTGTAACCTAACCTCGCAAATGTACGAGGTATTACGGTATTCCTGATAATGATTTTCATCTTTGGGGTGGGCACAGAGTGTTAGTTGTGGCCCCCAGTATAATCCTGTGTGTGTGTTTTGTAACTTGCAGAAATAAAAAACAAAAAAGACAAAAGCTTCCTGTTATTTCATATGATACTGTGATAGTTTATACTTAGAAGGTGACTGCATGGATGTGATCACATTATACAGATGTTCCACTACATTAGTAAAGCCTTTACCTGCTGCCTCCTGGCATTAGTAGCTGATCACATTAGACTTCTTATTTCACACTGTATTCTTTGACTTTTCTTACTAAAATAAAGCTTTACTGCTACACCAGTCATGCCTTACTTTAGTCATACACTACCTAACATTCAGAAACTCCTTCACCACTCGGAGCTTGGCTTAGCTATACATTACCAAGCTTTGCCTGCAGCTGCCTGGCATTGAGTAGTACTCCAGGCTTAGATTAACCTTACCTGCAGCTGCCTGGCATTCGATAACCCTCCACTTCCTTAGTCCACACTCAGTTTAGCCGCACATACCTACCTTCACCTTCTGCTGCCTGACATTGCCTGGACTGGTAAACCATCTACTTACTGCTCCAGGCTTCACTTGCCATTGTCTTACTCTTTTCTTCCCCATGACTTCCCCTTCTTTACCTTCTGCTGCCTGTCCTCTCGCTGCTTCCCCATCTTCCCTTATATCCCCTATTGAATATTTTTTGCTTTCTCTGTAGATCAAGAGGCTAAATTTTGTGATCAGAATATTTGTTGATTTATGTTCTACGTCGCCACCGACCTTCTCCGAGAGATTAACGTAATGTCTTGTCTCACCAAAGAACTAACGCACTACAGACTTAATTTTTCCCAACGCGCCTCAGTGATATCACTTATGTCACCTGGAATAGAAGGGGCTTTTATCACCTGGGGGTCTAGCGTTGGTTTTTGACACTTTAATTCGTAATTGGGTGTTGGATTTGTTAGGCCCGTGGATGAGATGTTGTGCACAGGGATAGATTGTGAGCAAACAGCCCACCCGTCACAGCGCTCTCCTCTGTGCCCCTCACCTCTCTCAGCACTTCACCGTCACAGCGCTCTCCTCTGTGCCCCTCACATCTCTCAGCACTTCACCGTCACAGCGCTCTCCTCTGCGCCCCTCACATCTCTCAGCACTTAATAATAATAATAATAATACATTTTATTTATATAGCGCCAACATATTCCACAGCACTGTACAACTTGTAGGGTTCAAGTACTGACAAAAAAAAAAAAAAAAAGATACATTACAAAGAAATATTCAATTCACACACTGGGACTGAGGGCCCTGCTCGCAAGAGCTTACAATCTATGAGGTAGAGGAGGTGACACAAGAGCTTACAATCTATGAGGTAGAGGAGGTGACACAAGAGCTTACAATCTATGGGGTAGAGGAGGTGACACAAGAGCTTACAATCTATGAGGTAGAGGAGGTGACACAAGAGCTTACAATCTATGGGGTAGAGGAGGTGACACAAGAGCTTACAATCTATGAGGTAGAGGAGGTGACACAAGAGCTTACAATCTATGAGGTAGAGGAGGTGACACAAGAGCTTACAATCTATGAGGTAGAGGAGGTGACACAAGAGCTTACAATCTATGAGGTAGAGGAGGTGACACAAGAGCTTACAATCTATGAGGTAGAGGAGGTGACACAAGAGCTTACAATCTATGAGGTAGAGATGACACAAGAGCTTACAATCTATGAGGTAGAGGAGGTGACACAAGAGCTTACAATCTATGAGGTAGAGGTGACACAAGAGCTTACAATCTATGAGGTAGAGGGGGTGACACAAGAGCTTACAATCTATGAGGTAGAGGAGGTGACACAAGAGCTTACAATCTATGAGGTAGAGGAGGTGACACAAGAGCTTACAATCTATGAGGTAGAGGAGGTGACACAAGAGCTTACAATCTATGAGGTAGAGGGGTGACACAAGAGCTTACAATCTATGAGGTAGAGGAGGTGACACAAGAGCTTACAATCTATGAGGTAGAGGGGTTGACACAAGAGCTTACAATCTATGAGGTAGAGGTGACAAGAGCTTACAATCTATGAGGTAGAGGAGGTGACACAAGAGCTTACAATCTATGAGGTAGAGGTGACACAAGAGCTTACAATCTATGAGGTAGAGGAAGTGACACAAGAGCTTACAATCTATGAGGTAGAGGAGGTGACACAAGAGCTTACAATCTATGAGGTAGAGGAGGTGACACAAGAGCTTACAATCTATGAGGTAGAGGAGGTGACACAAGAGCTTACAATCTATGAGGTAGAGGAGGTGACACAAGAGCTTACAATCTATGAGGTAGAGGAGGTGACACAAGAGCTTACAATCTATGAGGTAGAGGGGGTGACACAAGAGCTTACAATCTATGAGGTAGAGGGGGTGACACAAGAGCTTACAATCTATGAGGTAGAGGAGGAGAAACAAGAGCTTACAATCTATGAGGTAGAGGTGACACAAGAGCTTACAATCTATGAGGTAGAGGGGGTGACACAAGAGCTTACAATCTATGAGGTAGAGGAGGTGACACAAGAGCTTACAATCTATGAGGTAGAGGAGGTGACACAAGAGCTTACAATCTCTGAGGTAGAGGTGACACAAGAGCTTACAATCTATGAGGTAGAGGTGACACAAGAGCTTACAATCTATGAGGTAGAGGTGACACAAGAGCTTACAATCTATGAGGTAGAGGTGACACAAGAGCTTACAATCTATGAGGTAGAGGAGGTGACACAAGAGCTTACAATCTATGGGGTAGAGGAGGTGACACAAGAGCTTACAATCTATGAGGTAGAGAAAATGACACAAGAGCTTACAATCTATGAGGTAGAGGTGACACAAGAGCTTACAATCTATGAGGTAGAGGAGGTGACACAAGAGCTTACAATCTATGAGGTAGAGGAGGTGACACAAGAGCTTACAATCTATGAGGTAGAGGTGACACAAGAGCTTACAATCTATGAGGTAGAGGAGGTGACACAAGAGCTTACAATCTATGGGGTAGAGGAGGTGACACAAGAGCTTACAATCTATGAGGTAGAGAAAATGACACAAGAGCTTACAATCTATGAGGTAGAGGTGACACAAGAGCTTACAATCTATGAGGTAGAGGAGGTGACACAAGAGCTTACAATCTATGAGGTAGAGGAGGTGACACAAGAGCTTACAATCTATGAGGTAGAGGTGACACAAGAGCTTACAATCTATGAGGTAGAGGAGGTGACACAAGAGCTTACAATCTATGAGGTAGAGGGGGTGACACAAGAGCTTACAATCTATGAGGTAGAGGAGGTGACACAAGAGCTTACAATCTATGAGGTAGAGGAGGTGACACAAGAGCTTACAATCTATGAGGTAGAGGTGACACAAGAGCTTACAATCTATGAGGTAGAGGAGGTGACACAAGAGCTTACAATCTATGAGGTAGAGGTGACAGAAGAGCTTACAATCTATGAGGTAGAGGAGGTGACACAAGAGCTTACAATCTATGAGGTAGAGGAGGTGACACAAGAGCTTACAATCTATGAGGTAGAGGAGGTGACACAAGAGCTTACAATCTATGAGGTAGAGGGGGTGACACAAGAGCTTACAATCTATGAGGTAGAGGAGGTGACACAAGAGCTTACAATCTCTGAGGTAGAGGTGACACAAGAGCTTACAATCTATGAGGTAGAGGTGACACAAGAGCTTACAATCTATGAGGTAGAGGAGGTGACACAAGAGCTTACAATCTATGGGGTAGAGGAGGTGACACAAGAGCTTACAATCTATGAGGTAGAGAAAATGACACAAGAGCTTACAATCTATGAGGTAGAGGTGACACAAGAGCTTACAATCTATGAGGTAGAGGAGGTGACACAAGAGCTTACAATCTATGAGGTAGAGGAGGTGACACAAGAGCTTACAATCTATGAGGTAGAGGGGGTGACACAAGAGCTTACAATCTATGAGGTAGAGGTGACACAAGAGCTTACAATCTATGAGGTAGAGGAGGTGACACAAGAGCTTACAATCTATGAGGTAGAGGTGACACAAGAGCTTACAATCTATGAGGTAGAGGAGGTGACACAAGAGCTTACAATCTATGAGGTAGAGGGGAGAGCCAATCTGAGGTAGAGGGGTGACACAAGAGCTTACAATCTATGAGGTAGAGGAGGTGACACAAGAGCTTACAATCTATGAGGTAGAGGGGGTGACACAAGAGCTTACAATCTATGAGGTAGGAGGTGACACAAGAGCTTACAATCTATGAGGTAGAGGAGGTGACACAAGAGCTTACAATCTATGAGGTAGGGAGGTGACACAAGAGCTTACAATCTATGAGGTAGAGGAGGTGACACAAGAGCTTACAATCTATGAGGTAGAGGAGGTGACACAAGAGCTTACAATCTATGAGGTAGAGGGGGTGACACAAGAGCTTACAATCTATGAGGTAGAGGAGGTGACACAAGAGCTTACAATCTATGAGGTAGAGGTGACACAAGAGCTTACAATCTATGAGGTAGAGGAGGTGACACAAGAGCTTACAATCTATGAGGTAGAGGTGACACAAGAGCTTACAATCTATGAGGTAGAGGAGGTGACACAAGAGCTTACACTCTATGAGGTAGAGGAGGTGACACAAGAGTTTACAATCTATGAGGTAGGGAGGTGACACAAGAGCTTACAATCTATGAGGTAGAGGAGGTGACACAAGAGCTTACAATCTATGAGGTAGAGGAGGTGACACAAGAGCTTACAATCTATGAGGTAGGTGACACAAGAGCTTACAGTCTATGAGGTAGGTGACACAAGAGCTTACAATCTATGAGGTAGAGGGGGTGACACAAGAGCTTACAATCTATGAGGTAGAGGAGGTGACACAAGAGCTTACAATCTATGAGGTAGAGGAGGTGACACAAGAGCTTACAATCTATGAGGTAGAGGAGGTGACACAAGAGCTTACAATCTATGAGGTAGAGGAGGTGACACAAGAGCTTACAATCTATGAGGTAGGTGACACAAGAGCTTACAATCTATGAGGTAGGTGACACAAGAGCTTACAATCTATGAGGTAGAGGGTGACACAAGAGCTTACAATCTATGAGGTAGAGGTGACACAAGAGCTTACAATCTATGAGGTAGAGGGGGTGACACAAGAGCTTACAATCTATGAGGTAGAGGTGACACAAGAGCTTACAATCTATGAGGTAGAGGAGGTGACACAAGAGCTTACAATCTATGAGGTAGAGGAGGTGACACAAGAGCTTACAATCTATGAGGTAGAGGGGTGACACAAGAGCTTACAATCTATGAGGTAGAGGAGGTGACACAAGAGCTTACAATCTATGAGGTAGAGGAGGTGACACAAGAGCTTACAATCTATGAGGTAGAGGAGGTGACACAAGAGCTTACAATCTATGAGGTAGAGGAGGTGACACAAGAGCTTACAATCTATGAGGTAGAGGAGGTGACACAAGAGCTTACAATCTTGAGGTAGAGGAGGTGACACAAGAGCTACAATCTATGAGGTAGAGGAGGTGACACAAGAGCTTACAATCTATGAGGTAGAGGAGGTGACACAAGAGCTTACAATCTATGAGGTAGAGGAGGTGACACAAGAGCTTACAATCTATGAGGTAGAGGAGGTGACACAAGAGCTTACAATCTATGAGGTAGAGGAGGTGACACAAGAGCTTACAATCTATGAGGTAGAGGAGGTGACACAAGAGCTTACAATCTATGAGGTAGAGGAGGTGACACAAGAGCTTACAATCTATGAGGTAGAGGGGTGACACAAGAGCTTACAATCTATGAGGAGAGGAGGTGACACAAGAGCTTACAATCTATGAGGTAGAGGAGGTGACACAAGAGCTTACAATCTATGAGGTAGAGGAGGTGACACAAGAGCTTACAATCTATGAGGTAGGAGGTGACACAAGAGCTTACAATCTATGAGGTAGAGGAGGTGACACAAGAGCTTACAATCTATGAGGTAGAGGAGGTGACACAAGAGCTTACAATCTATGAGGTAGAGGAGGTGACACAAGAGCTTACAATCTATGAGGTAGAGGAGGTGACACAAGAGCTTACAATCTATGAGGTAGAGGAGGTGACACAAGAGCTTACAATCTATGAGGTAGAGGAGGTGACACAAGAGCTTACAATCTATGAGGTAGAGGAGGTGACACAAGAGCTTACAATCTATGAGGTAGAGGAGGTGACACAAGAGCTTACAATCTATGAGGTAGAGGAGGTGACACAAGAGCTTACAATCTATGAGGTAGAGGAGGTGACACAAGAGCTTACAATCTATGAGGTAGAGGAGGTGACACAAGAGCTTACAATCTATGAGGTAGAGGAGGTGACACAAGAGCTTACAATCTATGAGGTAGAGGAGGTGACACAAGAGCTTACAATCTATGAGGTAGAGGAGGTGACACAAGAGCTTACAATCTATGAGGTAGAGGAGGTGACACAAGAGCTTACAATCTATGAGGTAGAGGAGGTGACACAAGAGCTTACAATCTATGAGGTAGAGGAGGTGACACAAGAGCTTACAATCTATGAGGTAGAGGAGGTGACACAAGAGCTTACAATCTATGAGGTAGAGGAGGTGACACAAGAGCTTACAATCTATGAGGTAGAGGAGGTGACACAAGAGCTTACAATCTATGAGGTAGAGGAGGTGACACAAGAGCTTACAATCTATGAGGTAGAGGTGACACAAGAGCTTACAATCTATGAGGTAGAGGAGGTGACACAAGAGCTTACAATCTATGAGGTAGAGGAGGTGACACAAGAGCTTACAATCTATGAGGTAGAGGAGGTGACACAAGAGCTTACAATCTATGAGGTAGAGGAGGTGACACAAGAGCTTACAATCTATGAGGTAGAGGGGGTGACACAAAAGCTACAATCTATGAGGTAGAGGAGGTGACACAAGAGCTTACAATCTATGAGGTAGAGGTGACACAAGAGCTTACAATCTATGAGGTAGAGGAGGTGACACAAGAGCTTACACTCTATGAGGTAGAGGAGGTGACACAAGAGCTTACAATCTATGAGGTAGGAGGTGACACAAGAGCTTACAATCTATGAGGTAGAGGAGGTGACACAAGAGCTTACAATCTATGAGGTAGAGGAGGTGACACAAGAGCTTACAATCTATGAGGTAGGTGACACAAGAGCTTACAATCTATGAGGTAGGTGACACAAGAGCTTACAATCTATGAGGTAGAGGGGTGACACAAGAGCTTACAATCTATGAGGTAGAGGAGGTGACACAAGAGCTTACAATCTATGAGGTAGAGGAGGTGACACAAGAGCTTACAATCTATGAGGTAGAGGAGGTGACACAAGAGCTTACAATCTATGAGGTAGAGGAGGTGACACAAGAGCTTACAATCTATGAGGTAGAGGAGGTGACACAAGAGCTTACAATCTATGAGGTGAGGTGACACAAGAGCTTACAATCTATGAGGTGAGGTGACACAAGAGCTTACAATCTATGAGGTAGAGGTGACACAAGAGCTTACAATCTATGAGGTAGAGGGGGTGACACAAGAGCTTACAATCTATGAGGTAGAGGTGACACAAGAGCTTACAATCTATGAGGTAGAGGAGGTGACACAAGAGCTTACAATCTATGAGGTAGAGGAGGTGACACAAGAGCTTACAATCTATGAGGTAGAGGAGGTGACACAAGAGCTTACAATCTATGAGGTAGAGGGGGTGACACAAGAGCTTACAATCTATGAGGTAGGAGGTGACACAAGAGCTTACAATCTATGAGGTAGAGGAGGTGACACAAGAGCTTACAATCTATGAGGTAGAGGAGGTGACACAAGAGCTTACAATCTATGAGGTAGAGGAGGTGACACAAGAGCTTACAATCTATGAGGTAGAGGAGGTGACACAAGAGCTTACAATCTATGAGGTAGAGGAGGTGACACAAGAGCTTACAATCTATGAGGTAGAGGAGGTGACACAAGAGCTTACAATCTATGAGGTAGAGGAGGTGACACAAGAGCTTACAATCTATGGAGGTGCACAGAGCTCATCGTAGAGGAAGTGACACAAGAGCTTACAATCCATGAGGTAGAGGAGGTGACACAAGAGCTTACAATCTATGAGGTAGAGGAGGTGACACAAGAGCTTACAATCTATGAGGTAGAGGAGGTGACACAAGAGCTTACAATCTATGAAGTAATGGAGGTGACACAAGAGCTTACAATCTATGAGGTAGGTGACACAAGAGCTTACAATCTATGAGGTAGAGGAGGTGACACAAGAGCTTACAATCTATGAGGTAGAGGGGGTGACACAAGAGCTTACAATCTATGAGGTAGAGGAGGTGACACAAGAGCTTACAATCTATGAGGTAGAGGTGACACAAGAGCTTACAATCTATGAGGTAGAGGGGGTGACACAAGAGCTTACAATCTATGAGGTAGAGGAGGTGACACAAGAGCTTACAATCTATAAGGTAGAAGAGGTGACACAAGAGCTTACAATCTATGAGGTAGGTGACACAAGCGCTTACAATCTATGAGGTAGGTGACACAAGAGCTTACAATCTATGAGGTAGAAGAGGTGACACAAGAGCTTACAATCTATGAGGTAGAGGAGGTGACACAAGAGCTTACAATCTATGAGGTAGAGGGAGTGACACAAGAGCTTACAATCTATGAGGTAGAGGTGACACAAGAGCTTACAATCTATGAGGTAGAGGAGGTGACACAAGAGCTTACATTCTATGAGGTAAAGGGGGTGACACAAGAGCTTACAATCTATGAGGTAGAGGAGGTGACACAAGAGCTTACATTCTATGAGGTAAGGGGGTGACACAAGAGCTTACAATCTATGAGGTAGAGGAGGTGACACAAGAGCTTACAATCTATGAGGTAGAGGAGGTGACACAAGAGCTTACAATCTATGAGGTAGAGGAGGTGACACAAGAGCTTACAATCTATGAGGTAGAGGTGACACAAGTGCTTACAATCTATGAGGTAGAGGAGGTGACACAAGAGCTTACAATCTGTGAGGTAGAGGAGGTGACACAAGAGCTTACAATCTATGAGGTAGAGGAGGTGACACAAAAGCTTACAATCTATGAGGTAGAGGTGACACAAGAGCTTACAATCTATGAGGTAGAGGAGGTGACACAAGAGCTTACAATCTATGAGGTAGAGGAGGTGACACAAGAGCTTACAATCTATGAGGTAGAGGGGGTGACACAAGAGCTTACAATCTATGAGGTAGAGGAGGTGACACAAGAGCTTACAATCTATGAGGTAGAGGGGGTGACACAAGAGCTTACAATCTATGAGGTAGAGGAGGTGACACAAGAGCTTACAATCTATGAGGTAGAGGTGACACAAGAGCTTACAATCTATGAGGTAGAGGGGGTGACACAGGAGGTAGCAGGGGCGGCATCGGAGGTAGCATTGCTTAAACAATGGTCAGACAATTGTGTAATAGAGGTTACTGCCATTACACATATATAAGCTGTAGGAGCCGTCACCAGTCGTGTCCTGTAACGTGCAGACGGTGCCCGGACGTATAAAGTTAGTCTGATATGGTCTCATATCCTGTGAGGTAATGCGGGAGCGTGAACAGAGGAGGGGATGTTTTAGGGATTCTAACTACAGAAGGGTTTACATTAGGAGTTGTGATCGGCCTGTCTGATAACATGTGTCTTTAGTTTACGCTTGAAGCTGTGGAAATTGGGGGTTAATCTGATAGTCCGGGATAGAACATTCCAGAGAAGTGGTGCAACTCGGGAGAAGTCTTGTATACGAGCGTGGGAGGTTCTGATAATAGAGGATGTTAGTCTTAGGTCATTGAGTGAGCGGAGAGTACGGGTTGGGCGATAGACAGAGATGAGGGACGAAATGTAGGGAGGTTCAGCATTATGGAGAGCCTTTTGAATGAGGGTAATAAGTTTATATTGTATTCTGTATTGAATAGGCAGCCAAACAGTAGTGACCGGCACAGACCGGAGGCCTCGCTGTAGTGACCGGCACAGACCGGAGGCCTCGCTGTAGTGAGAGGAACAGACCGGAGGCCTAGCTGTAGTGACCGGCACAGACCGGAGGCCTAGCTGTAGTGTATTTTTTGTGGGGACCAGTAAAGGGGACAGTATACAGTCATGGCCAAAAGTTTTGAGAATGACACAAATATTCTATTTTCACATGATCTGCTGCCCTCTGGTTTTTATGTGTGTTTGTCAGATGTTTTTATCACATACAGAAATAGAATTGCATTCATATTATGAGTAACAGAAGCTTATATTGACACTTAGAATGAGTTAATGCAGCAAGTCAATATTTGCAGTGTTGACCCTTCTTCTTCAGGACCTCTGCAATTCTCCCTGGCATGCTCTCAATCAACTTCTGGACCAAATCCTGACTGATAGCAGTCCATTCTTGCAGAATCAATGCTTTCATTTTGTCTGAATTTGTTGGTTTTTGTTTATCCACCCGTCTCTTGATGATTGACCACAAGTTCTCAATGGGATTAAGATCTGGGGAGTTTCCAGGCCATGGACCCAAAATCTCTATGTTTTGTTCCCTGAGCCATTTAGTTATCACCTTTGCTTTATGGCAAGGTGCTCCATCATGCTGGAAAAGGCATTGTTGAGCGCCAAACTGCTCTTGGACGCTTGGGAGAAGTTGCTCTTGGAGGACATTCTGGTACCATTCTTTATTCATGGCAAGACTGTGAGAGAGCCGATTCCCTTGGCTGAGAAGCAACCCCACACATGAATGGTTTCAGGATGCTTTACAGTTGGCATGAGACAAGACTGGTGGTAGCGCTCACCTCTTCTTCTCCGAATAAGCTGTTTTCCAGATGTTCCAAACAATCGAAAAGGGGATTCATTAGAGAAAATGACTTTCCCCCAGTCCTCAGCAGTCCACTCCCTGTACCTTTTGCAGAATATCAGTCTGTCCCTGATGTTTTTTCTGGAGAGAAGTGGCTTCTTTGCTGCCCTCCTTGAGACCAGGCCTTGCTCCAAGAGTCTCCGCCTCACAGTGCGTGCAGATGCACTCACACCTGCCTGCTGCCATTCCTCAGCAAGCTCTGCACTGCTGGTAGCCCGATCCTGCAGCTGAAACACTTTTAAGAGACGGTCCTGCCGCTTGCTGGTCTTTCTTGGGCGCCCTGGAGCCTTTTTGGCACCAATGGAACCTCTCTCCTTGAAGTTCTTGATGATGCGATAGATTGTTGACTGAGGTGCAATCTTTCTAGCTGCAATACTCTTCCCAGTTAGGCCATTTTTGTGCAGTGCAATGATGACTGCACGTGTTTCTTTAGAGATAACCATGGTTAACAGAAGAGAAACAATGATGGCAAGCACCAGCCTCCTTTTAAAGTGTCCAGTGGTGTCATTCTTACTTAATCATGACAGATTGATCTCCAGCCCTGTCCTCATCAACACCCACACCTGTGTTAATGGAGCAATCACTGAAATGATGTTAGGTGGTCCTTTTAAGGCAGGGCTGCAATGATGTTGAAATGTGTTTTGGGGGATAAAGTTCATTTTCTAGGCAAATATTGACTTTGCAAGTAATTGCTGTTAAGCTGATCACTCTTTATAACATTCTGGAGTATATGCAAATTGCCATTAGAAAAACTGAAGCAGTAGACTTTGTAAAAATTAATATTTGTATCATTCTCAAAACTTTTGGCCATGACTGTACTCGGTGTGGGCCAAATAAGGGGATTATTGATCTGCAAATGAAGGGGGGTTACAGTTTTAGTTATGGGGCCCCATCACGGAACCAAAGAGTGACTGTCGGCCACCTCATCTGGGTGGACCATTATTAATCCAGTAGTTCAGGGTTTCAGGCAAGGGCCCACCTACAGACCAGTACCTGTAATGGATTCTAAATCTCCCCCCCCCCCTCCCCAAGGGGTCTCACTATTATACATGTATATGGTGGTCAAATATAATAAAGCCAACCAAAAGTATAGAAACAAGCGCACCTCTACCCCCTATTAATGGAGAAAACTGGGAAATGAGCACCCCATTGTTTCCTAGGACCCATCCATCCAGTATGTGTGAATCATGTTCAATGTACAGACATAGAATTATCTATGGTGCAGGTGAAGGCAGGCTATCTACAGAAACGCAACGTAGGGGGCAGGGACTGAGCACACATATCCCAAAATGTATACCCTACATAAGAAACTACAAGACCAGATAATGTACTCTAGAAAAATGAGCTAGATAGATAAATAGATAGATAGACAGATATAGATAGTTACATAGATAGATAGACAGTTATAGATAGATAGATATAGAGAGATCCCACTCAGAAGGCCTCAGTTTCATCTCCTCTGAGCAGGTGAATGCCCTTTCTTATGGTAATTTGAGGATTCTGCCAATTACAAGCAGTATCAGTTCTATCTCGTGCTAACAGACCAGGAGGTGACCATAATTTACTTAGTATCATAGCAAAATGCGAGCAACAAACCCAAAATAACACCTGTAGCACCCGCTGTGGAGCCTCAGTGCACACTCACAGCCCGAAAAAAGCTGTATGGGGTCAGGGGTGCTGGAAGCTCTGACATAGATAGTTATAAGATAGATTGATGGATAGATAGATAGAGAGATGAGATAGATAGATAGATAGATAGATAGATAGATAGATAGTGATAGATAGATATGAGATAGATAAATAGATACATGATAGATATATAGATAGATATGAGATAAATAGATAGATAATAGA
>CAMRHE010001663.1:0-54873 GCA_947044405.1 Leptodactylus fallax
GAAATGGGTGAATGCAATGAATGAGACGGTCAGAGTGGGACTGCAAAATAGAGGCGGCCAGAGTGAGTGAAATGGGTGAATGCAATGAATGAGACGGTCAGAGTGGGACTGCAAAATAGAGGCGGCCAGAGTGAGTGAAATGGGTGAATGCAATGAATGAGACGGTCAGAGTGGGGCTGCAGAATAAAGAGAGGCAGTCGGAGTGAGTGAAATGGGTGAATGCAATGAATGAGACGGTCAGAGTGGGACTGCAAAATAGAGGCGGCCAGAGAGAGTGAAATGGTTGAATGCAGTGAATGAGACGGTCAGAGTGGGACTGCAAAATAGACAGAGGCGGCCAGAGTGAGTGAAATGGGTGAATGCAATGAATGAGACGGTCAGAGTGGGGCTGCAAAATAGAGGCGGCAGAGTGAGTGAAATGGGTGAATGCAATGAATGAGACGGTCAGAGTGGGGCTGCAGAATAAAGAGAGGCAGTCGGAGAGAGTGAAATAAGTGAATACAATGAATGAGACGGTCAGAGTGGGACTGCAAAATAGAAGCAGTCGGAGTGAGTGAAATGGGTGAATGCTATGAATGAGACGGTCAGAGTGGGACTGCAAAATAGAGGCGGCCAGAGTGAGTGAAATGGGTGAATGCAATGAATGAGACGGTCAGAGTGGGACTGCAAAATAGAGGCGGCCAGAGTGAGTGAAATGGGTGAATGCAATGAATGAGACGGTCAGAGTGGGACTGCAAAATAGAGGTGGCCAGAGTGAGTGAAATGGGTGAATGCAATGAATGAGACGGTCAGAGTGGGACTGCAAAATAGAGGTGGCCAGAGTGAGTGAAATGGGTGAATGCAATGAATGAGACGGTCAGAGTGGGGCTGCAAAAGACGGCCAGAGTGAGTGAAATGGGTGAATGCAATGAATGAGACGGTCAGAGTGGGACTGCAAAATAGAGGCGGCCAGAGTGAGTGAAATGGGTGAATGCAATGAATGAGACGGTCAGAGTGGGGCTGCAAAATAGAGGCGGCCAGAGTGAGTGAAATGGGTGAATGCAATGAATGAGACGGTCAGAGTGGGACTGCAAAATAGAGGCGGCCAGAGTGAGTGAAATGGGTGAATGCAATGAATGAGACGGTCAGAGTGGGGCTGCAGAATACAAAGAAGCAGTCGGAGTGAGTGAGTTGAGTGAATGGGGCTGGATTAAAAGAGGGCTGAATGCAATGAATGAGACGGTCAGAGTGGGGCTGCAGAAAAAAGAGAGGCAGTCGGAGTGAGTGAAATGGGTGAATACAATGAATGAGACGGTCAGAGTGGGACTGCAAAATAGAGGCGGCCAGAGAGAGTGAAATGGGTGAATGCAATGAATGAGACGGTCAGAGTGGGACTGCAAAATAGAGGCGGCCAGAGTGAGTGAAATGGGTGAATGCAATGAATGAGACGGTCAGAGTGGGACTGCAAAATAGAGGCGGCCAGAGTGAGTGAAATGGGTGAATGCAATGAATGAGACGGTGAGAGACCGGGACTGCAAAATAGAGGCGGCCAGAGTGAGTGAAATGGGTGAATGCAATGAATGAGACGGTCAGAGTGGGGCTGCAGAATACAAAGAAGCAGTCGGAGTGAGTGAGTTGAGTGAATGGGGCTGGATTAAAAGAGAGCTGAATGCAATGAATGAGACGGTCAGAGTGGGGCTGCAGAATAAAGAGAGGCAGTCGGAGTGAGTGAAATGGGTGAATACAATGAATGAGATGGTCAGAGTGGGACTGCAAAATAGAGGCGGCCAGAGAGAGTGAAATGGTTGAATGCAGTGAATGAGACGGTCAGAGTGGGACTGCAAAATAGAGGCGGCCAGAGAGAGTGAAATGGGTGAATGCAATGAATGAGACGGTCAGAGTGGGACTGCAAAATAGAGGCGGCCAGAGTGAGTGAAATGGGTGTATGCAATGAATGAGACGGTCAGAGTGGGGCTGCAGAATACAAAGAAGCAGTCGGAGTGGGGAGAATGAAAGTGAGTGGGTGAATGGGGCTGGATTAAAAGAGAGCTGAATGCAATGAATGAGATGGTCAGAGTGGGGCTGCAGAATAAACAGAGGCAGTCGGAGTGAGTGAAATGGGTGAATGCAATGAATGAGACGGTCAGAGTGGGACTGCAAAATAGAGGCGGCCAGAGTGAGTGAAATGGGTGAATGCAATGAATGAGACGGTCAGAGTGGGGCTGCAGAATACGGGAAAGAAGCAGTCGGAGTGAGTGGGGTTGAGTGAATGGGGCTGGATTAAAAGAGAGCTGAATGCAATGAATGAGACGGTCAGAGTGGGGCTGCAGAATAAACAGAGGCAGTCGGAGTGAGTGAAATGGGTGAATGCAATGAATGAGACGGTCAGAGTGGGACTGCAAAATAGAGGCGGCCAGAGTGAGTGAAATGGGTGAATGCAATGAATGAGACGGTCAGAGTGGGGCTGCAGAATACAAAGAAGCAGTCGGAGTGAATGAGTTGGGTGAATGGGGCTGGATTAAAAGAGAGCTGAATGCAATGAATGAGACGGTCAGAGTGGGACTGCAAAATAGAGGCAGCCAGAGAGAGTGAAATGGGTGAATGCAATGAATGAGACGGTCAGAGTGGGACTGCAAAATAGAGGCAGCCGGAGTGAGTGAAATGGGTGAATGCAATGAATGAGACGGTCAGAGTGGGGCTGCAGAATAAAGAGAGGCAGTCGGAGTGAGTGAAATGGGTGAATGCAATGAATGAGACGGTCAGAGTGGGACTGCAAAATAGAGGCGGCCAGAGTGAGTGAAATGGGTGAATGCAATGAATGAGACGGTCAGAGTGGGACTGCAAAATAGAGGCGGCCAGAGTGAGTGAAATGGGTGAATGCAATGAATGAGACGGTCAGAGTGGGGCTGCAGAATAAAGAGAGGCAGTCGGAGAGAGTGAAATAAGTGAATACAATGAATGAGACGGTCAGAGTGGGACTGCAAAATAGAGGCGGCCAGAGTGAGTGAAATGGGTGAATGCAATGAATGAGACGGTCAGAGTGGGACTGCAAAATAGAGGCGGCCAGAGTGAGTGAAATGGGTGAATGCAATGAATGAGACGGTCAGAGTGGGACTGCAAAATAGAGGCGGCCAGAGTGAGTGAGTGAAATGGGTGAATGCAATGAATGAGACGGTCAGAGTGGGACTGCAAAATAGAGGTGGCCAGAGTGAGTGAAATGGGTGAATGCAATGAATGAGACGGTCAGAGTGGGACTGCAAAATAGAGGCGGCCAGAGTGAGTGAAATGGGTGAATGCAATGAATGAGACGGTCAGAGTGGGACTGCAAAATAGAGGTGGCCAGAGTGAGTGAAATGGGTGAATGCAGTGAATGAGACGGTCAGAGTGGGGCTGCAGAATACAAAGAAGCAGTCGGAGTGAGTGAGTTGAGTGAATGGGGCTGGATTAAAGAGAGCTGAATGCAATGAATGAGACGGTCAGAGTGGGACTGCAAAATAGAGGCGGCCAGAGTGAGTGAAATGGGTGAATGCAATGAATGAGACGGTCAGAGTGGGGCTGCAAAATAGAGGCGGCCAGAGTGAGTGAAATGGGTGAATGCAATGAATGAGACGGTCAGAATGGGACTGCAAAATAGAGGCGGCCAGAGTGAGTGAAATGGGTGAATGCAATGAATGAGACGGTCAGAGTGGGACTGCAAAATAGAGGCGGTCGGAGTGAGTGAAATGGGTGAATGCAATGAATGAGACGGTCAGAGTGGGACTGCAAAATAGAGGCGGCCAGAGTGAGTGAAATGGGTGAATGCAATGAATGAGACGGTCAGAGTGGGACTGCAAAATAGAGGCGGCCAGAGTGAGTGAAATGGGTGAATGCAATGAATGAGACGGTCAGAGTGGGGCTGCAGAAAAAACAGAGGCGGCCGGAGTGAGTGAAATGGGTGAATGCAGTGAATGAGACGGTCAGAGTGGGGCTGCAGAATACAAAGAAGCAGTCGGAGTGAGTGAGTTGAGTGAATGGGGCTGGATTAAAAGAGAGCTGAATGCAATGAATGAGACGGTCAGAGTGGGACTGCAAAATAGAGGCAGCCGGAGGAGTGAGTGAAATGGGTGAATGCAATGAATGAGACGGTCAGAGTGGGACTGCAAAATAGAAGCGGCCAGAGTGAGTGAAATGGGTGAATGCAATGAATGAGACGGTCAGAGTGGGGCTGCAAAATAGACAGAGGCGGCCAGAGTGGGTGAAATGGGTGAATGCAATGAATGAGACGGTCAGAGTGGGGCTGCAGAATAAACAGAGGCGGCCAGAGTGAGTGAAATGGGTGAATGCAATGAATGAGACGGTCAGAGTGGGGCTGCAATAATAGAGGCGGCCAGAGTGAGTGAAATGGGTGAATGCAATGAATGAGACGGTCAGAGTGGGACTGCAAAATAGAGGCGGCCAGAGTGAGTGAAATGGGTGAATGCAATGAATGAGACGGTCAGAGTGGGACTGCAAAATAAAGAGAGGCGCAGTCGGAGTGACTGAAATAGGTGAATACAATGAATGAGACGGTCAGAGTGGGACTGCAAAATAGAGGCGGCCAGAGTGAGTGAAATGGGTGAATGCAGTGAATGAGACGGTCAGAGTGGGGCTGCAGAATACAAAGAAGAAGTCGGAGTGAATGAGTTGGGTGAAAGTGGCTGGATTAAAAAAAGAGCTGAATACAATGAATGAGACGGTCAGAGTGGGACTGCAAAATAGAGGCGGCCAGAGAGAGTGAAATGGGTGAATGCAGTGAATGAGACGGTCAGAGTGGGACTGCATAATAAACAGAGGCAGTCAGAGTGAGTGAAATGGGTGAATGCTATGAATGAGACGGTCAGAGTGGGACTGCAAAATAGACAGAGGCGGCCAGAGTGAGTGAAATGGGTGAATGCTATGAATGAGACGGTCAGAGTGGGACTGCAAAATAGAGGCGGCCAGAGTGAGTGAAATGGGTGAATGCAATGAATGAGACGGTCAGAGTGGGACTGCAAAATAGAGGCGGCCAGAGTGAGTGAAATGGGTGAATGCAATGAATGAGACGGTCAGAGTGGGGCTGCAGAATACAAAGAAGCAGTCGGAGTGAGTGAGTTGAGTGAATGGGGCTGGATTAAAAGAGAGCTGAATGCAATGAATGAGACGGTCAGAGTGGGGCTGCAGACTCAAAATAGAGGCGGCCGGAGAGAGTGAAATGGGTGAATGCAATGAATGAGACGGTCAGAGTGGGACTGCAAAATAGAGGCGGCCAGAGAGAGTGAAATGGGTGAATGCAATGAATGAGACGGTCAGAGTGGGACTGCAAAATAGAGGCGGCCAGAGAGAGTGAAATGGGTTAATGCAATGAATGAGACGGTCAGAGTGGGACTGCAAAATAGAGGCGGCCAGAGAGAGTGAAATGGGTGAATGCAGTGAATGAGACGGTCAGAGTGGGACTGCAAAATAGAGGCGGCCAGAGAGAGTGAAATGGGTGAATGCAATGAATGAGACGGTCAGAGTGGGGCTGCAGAATACAAAGAGGCCAGAGTGAGTGAAATGGGTGAATGCAATGAATGAGACGGCAGAGTGGGGCTGCGAATACAAAGCAGCGGTCGGAGTGAGTGAGTTGGTGTGGTGAATGGGGCTGGATTAAAACAGAGCTGAATGCTATGAATGAGACGGTCAGATTGGGACTGCAAAATAGAGGAGGGGCCAGAGTGAGTGAAATGGGTGAATGCAATGAATGAGACGGTCAGAGTGGGACTGCAAAATAGAGGCGGCCAGAGTGAGTGAAATGGGTGAATGCAATGAATGAGACGGTCAGAGTGGGGCTGCAGAATAAAGAGAGGCAGTCGGAGTGAGTGAAATAAGTGAATACAATGAATGAGACGGTCAGAGTGGGACTGCAAAATAGAGGCAGTCAGAGTGAGTGAAATGGGTGAATGCAATGAATCAGACGGTCAGAGTGGGACTGCAAAATAGAGGCAGCCGGAGTGAGTGAAATGGGTGAATGCAATGAATGAGACGGTCAGAGTGGGACTGCAAAATAGAGGCGGCCAGAGTGAGTGAAATGGGTGAATGCAATGAATGAGACGGTCAGAGTGGGACTGCAGAATAAGAGGCCAGAGGGAGTGAATGGGGGCGGGACGGCGGGGGCGCAAGGGCGGCCGGAGTGAGTGAAATGGGTGAATGCTATGAATGAGACGGTCAGAGTGGGACTGCAAAATAGAGGCGGCCAGAGAGAGTGAAATGGGTGAATGCAATGAATGAGACGGTCAGAGTGGGACTGCAAAATAGAGGCGGCCAGAGTGAGTGAAATGGGTGAATGCAATGAATGAGACGGTCAGAGTGGGACTGCAAAATAGAGGCGGCCAGAGTGAGTGAAATGGGTGAATGCAATGAATGAGACGGTCAGAGTGGGGCTGCAGAATACAAAGAAGCAGTCGGAGTGAGTGAGTTGGGTGAATGGGAATGGATTAAAAGAGAGCTGAATGCAATGAATGAGACGGTCAGAGTGGGGCTGCAGAATAAACAGAGGCAGTCGGAGTGAGTGAAATGGGTGAATGCAATGAATGAGGCGGCCAGAGTGGGATGCAAAAGAGGGATGAAATGGGTGACTGCAATGAATGAGACGGTCAGAGTGGGGCTGCAGAATACAAAGAAGCAGTCGGAGTGAATGAGTTGGGTGAATGGGGCTGGACTAAAAGAGAGCTGAATGCAATGAATGAGACGGTCAGAGTGGGACTGCAAAATAGAGGCGGCCAGAGAGAGTGAAATGGGTGAATGCAATGAATGAGACGGTCAGAGTGGGGCTGCAGAATACAAAGAAGCAGTCGGAGTGAATGGTAGTTGGGTGAATGGGAATGCATTAAAAGAGCGCTGAATGCAATGAATGAGACGGTCAGAGTGGGGCTGCAGAATAAACAGAGGCAGTCGGAGTGAGTGAAATGGGTGAATACAATGAATGAGACGGTCAGAGTGGGACTGCAAAATAGAGGCGGCCAGAGAGAGTGAAATGGGTGAATGCAATGAATGAGACGGTCAGAATGGGACTGCAAAATAGAGGCGGCCAGAGTGAGTGAAATGGGTGAATGCAATGAATGAGACGGTCAGAGTGGGGCTGCAGAATAGACAGAGGCAGTCGGAGTGAGTGAAATGGGTGAATGCAGTGAATGAGACGGTCAGAGTGGGACTGCAAAATAGAGGCGGCCAGAGAGAGTGAAATGGGTGAATGCAATGAATGAGACGGTCAGAGTGGGGCTGCAGAATACAAAGAAGAAGTCAGAGTGAGTGAGTTTGGTGAATGGGAATGGATTAAAAGAGAGCGGAATGCAATGAATGAGACGGTCAGAGTGGGGCTGCAGAATAAAGAGAGGCAGTCGGAGTGAGTGAAATGAGTGAATACAATGAATGAGACGGTCAGAGTGGGACTGCAAAATAGAGGCGGCCAGAGTGAGTGAAATGGGTGAATGCAATGAATGAGACGGTCAGAATGGGACTGCAAAATAGAGGCGGCCAGAGTGAGTGAAATGGGTGAATGCAATGAATGAGACGGTCAGAGTGGGACTGCAAAATAGAAGCAGCCAGAGTGAGTGAAATGGATGAATGCAATGAATGAGACGGTCAGAGTGGGGCTGCAAAATAGACAGAGGCGGCCAGAGTGAGTGAAATGGGTGAATGCAATGAATGAGACGGTCAGAGTGGGACTGCAAAATAGAGGCGGCCAGAGTGAGTGAAATGGGTGAATGCAATGAATGAGACGGTCAGAGTGGGGCTGCAGAATAAAGAGAGGCAGTCGGAGTGAGTGAAATAAGTGAATAAAATGAATGAGACGGTCAGAGTGGGACTGCAAAATAGAGGCGGCCAGAGTGAGTGAAATGGGTGAATGCAATGAATGAGACGGTCAGAGTGGGGCTGCAGAATAGACAGAGGCAGTCGGAGTGAGTGAAATGGGTGAATGCAGTGAATGAGACGGTCAGAGTGGGACTGCAAAATAGAGGCGGCCAGAGAGAGTGAAATGGGTGAATGCAATGAATGAGACGGTCAGAGTGGGGCTGCAGAATACAAAGAAGCAGTCAGAGTGAGTGAGTTTGGTGAATGGGAATGGATTAAAAGAGAGCTGAATGCAATGAATGAGACGGTCAGAGTGGGGCTGCAGAATAAAGAGAGGCAGTCGGAGTGAGTGAAATGGGTGAATACAATGAATGAGACGGTCAGAGTGGGACTGCAAAATA
The DNA here is from genome assembly GCA_947044405.1 of Leptodactylus fallax. Lineage (NCBI taxonomy): Eukaryota > Metazoa > Chordata > Amphibia > Anura > Leptodactylidae > Leptodactylus > Leptodactylus fallax. The sequence goes on from CAMRHE010001663.1 coordinate 8,208, forward strand.
GAGGCGGCCAGAGTGAGTGAAATGGGTGAATGCAATGAATGAGACGGTCAGAGTGGGACTGCAAAATAGAGGCGGCCAGAGTGAGTGAAATGGGTGAATGCAATGAATGAGACGGTCAGAGTGGGACTGCAAAATAGAAGCAACCAGAGTGAGTGAAATGGGTGAATGCAATGAATGAGACGGTCAGAGTGGGGCTGCAAAATAGACAGAGGCGGCGAGAGTGAGTGAGAAATGGGTGAATGCAATGAATGAGACGGTCAGAGTGGGACTGCAAAATAGAGGCGGCCAGAGTGAGTGAAATGGGTGAATGCAATGAATGAGACGGTCAGAGTGGGACTGCAAAATAGAAGCGGCCAGAGTGAGTGAAATGGGTGAATGCAATGAATGAGACGGTCAGAGTGGGGCTGCAAAATAGAGGCGGCCAGAGTGAGTGAAATGGGTGAATGCAATGAATGAGACGGTCAGAGTGGGACTGCAAAATAGAAGCGGCCAGAGTGAGTGAAATGGGTGAATGCAATGAATGAGACGGTCAGAGTGGGACTGCAAAATAGAGGCGGCCAGAGTGAGTGAAATGGGTGAATGCAATGAATGAGACGGTCAGAGTGGGACTGCAAAATAGAAGCGGCCGAGAGTGAGTGAAATGGGTGAATGCAATGAATGAGACGGTCAGAGTGGGGCTGCAAAATAGAGGCGGCCAGAGAGAGTGAAATGGGTGAATGCAATGAATGAGACGGTCAGAGTGGGACTGCAAAATAGAGGCGGCCAGACAGAGGCGGCCAGAGTGAGTGAAATGGGTGAATGCAATGAATGAGACGGTCAGAGTGGGACTGCAGAATATAGAGAGGCAGTCGGAGTGAGTGAAATGGGTGAATGCAATGAATGAGACGGTCAGAGTGGGACTGCAAAATAGAGGCGGCCAGAGTGAGTGAAATGGGTGAATGCAATGAATGAGACGGTCAGAGTGGGACTGCAAAATAGAGGCGGCCAGAGTGAGTGAAATGGGTGAATGCAATGAATGAGACGGTCAGAGTGGGGCTGCAGAATACAAAGAAGCAGTCGGAGTGAGTGAGTTTGGTGAATGGGGCTGGATTAAAAGAGAGCTGAATGCAATGAATGAGATCGGTCAGTGTGGGACTGCAAAATAGAGGCGGCCAGAGAGAGTGAAATGGGTGAATGCAGTGAATGAGACGGTCAGAGTGGGACTGCAAAATAGAGGCAGTCGGAGTGAGTGAAATGGGTGAATGCAATGAATGAGACGGTCAGAGTGGGACTGCAAAATAGACAGAGGCGGCCAGAGTGAGTGAAATGGGTGAATGCAATGAATGAGACGGTCAGAATGGGACTGCAAAATAGAGGCGGCCAGAGTGAGTGAAATGGGTGAATGCAATAAATGAGACGGTCAGAGTGGGGCTACAGAATACAAAGAAGCAGTCGGAGTGAGTGAGTTGGGTGAATGGGGCTGGATTAAAAGAGAGCTGAATGCAATGAATGAGACGGTCAGAGTGGGGCTGCAGAATAAACAGAGGCAGTCGGAGTGAGTGAAATGGGTGAATGCAATGAATGAGACGGTCAGAGTGGGACTGCAAAATAGACAGAGGCGGTCGGAGTGAGTGAAATGGGTGAATGCAATGAATGAGACGGTCAGAGTGGGACTGCAAAATAGACAGAGGCGGCCGGAGTGTGAGTGAAATGGGTGAATGCAATGAATGAGACGGTCAGAGTGGGGCTGCAAAATAGAGGCGGCCAGAGTGAGTGAAATGGGTGAATGCAATGAATGAGACGGTCAGAGTGGGACTGCAAAATAGAGGCAGTCGGAGTGAGTGAAATGGGTGAATGCTATGAATGAGAGGGTCAGAGTGGGGCTGCAGAATAAACAGAGGCAGTCGGAGGGAGCGAGATGGGGAATGCAATGAATGAGACGTTTAGAGTGGGACTGCAAAATAGACAGAGGCAGCCAGTTTGAGTGAGATGGATGAATGAGAAGCTCAAAGTGGGGTTGCAGAACAAATAGAGGCAGTCGGAGTGAGTGATATGCATGAATGCAATGAATGAGATGGTCAGAGTGAGGTTGCAGAATAGACACAGGCGGCCATCGTGAGTGAAATGGGTGAATGCTATGAATGAGACGGTCAGAGTGGGGGTGCAGAATAAACAGAGGCGGCTAGAGTGAGTGACAACGGTGAGTGCAATGAATGAGAGGGTCAAGGTGGGGCTGAAAAAAAAAAAACAGAGGCAGTCGGAGTTGGTGAGATGGGTGAATGAAGCTGAGTTAAAAGAGAGGTGAATGCAATGAATTAGACGGTCAGAATGGGGCTGCAGAGTAGACAGAAGCAGCCGGAGTGAGTGCGATGGGCGAGTTGGGTTGTAGAAAAACAGAAACAACTGGAGTGAGTGAACTGCAGTCAGGGATATCATGTGGCTATTAAATTTGTCTAAATCCCAGTTTTTGAATGGGGCTATTTAGCATCCGCACCTTGTCCCTCTATCGATAGTCCTCAGCACTTTTAGAAAAGCGGCAAATGCTGAGTAACATGCAAATTTTTTTCACTACATTTTGTCCTTTTTGAGAAATTTCTGGTTCACAGCCTTTAATTTCCCTGTTAAGGCTAATGCCACACGTAGTGAGCCTCAGCCAAAAAGTGCTGTGGGAAAAACCGCAGTGGAAACGCATGGCTGTTTTTCATGCCGCGCTTTTCACAGAAAGTCTGCAGAATTTCTGCTTCAATTAGAACTTTAGGGAAATTTGTTTATTGGTATAACTGACTTTCTGCGATTTCTAAAAATGCGATGGTTTTGGAATTCGCTGCATTTCCGCTGCGGGTATTTTTCTGCAATGCGTGGATGGTATTTGTTACAATCCCATCCAATTTGCAGGGACTGTAATATGCTCAGGGGCACACCTCTAATGAGGCGAGGTGAAGCGGCCCGCCTCAGGCGGCACTGTCCTCACTGCTTGGACAGGTGGCAATTTTTCTATTTTTTTTTAATCTAAACCAGTCCAAGACAGGCCGCTCTGAAAACAAACTGAGCGGGACCTGTCCTGGGCTGGCTTAGGAGACGTCTTTATCTTGGCGCAGGCATCGATGCTATGACGTCATCGCGCCTCCTGCGCTGAGACACAAATGTCCTATGCATGGGTGAATACGCTGCCACATCTAAAGGGCTTTTCCCCAGGACTTATATATTGATGTCTTGCACCCGGGACTACCACCGATCAGCTGATTGAAGAGGTTGCACCACCCTCAAGCAACGCTGCGTCTTCCCTATAACAGTGATGTCATGTTCATCGTCCTCATGGTATAGCAGCAGCAGTTCAGTTCCTTTCAAGTGAATGGAGCTGAACTACCAAACCAAGCACTAACCCTAAGAGATACGTGTGGTGCTGCCTTTGGTTTTCAGTTAAGAAGGAGCAGCGCTCTCCCACCCAGCATCTTTAACCAGCTGAATGGTGGGGGGTTCTGGATGTCGGACCCCCACTAATAACATATTGATGACTTATATACTGATAAGTCCTGGAAAAACCCTTTTACAGAGTCCAAAGATAAGTGTCAGCTGAATATGTTGACTTTAGCAGGTGGACTATATAATATTTACAGTTGTAGACCAAAGTTTTGAGAATGACACAAATTTTGGCTTTCACAAAGTTTACTGTCTCAGTGTTTTTAGGTCTTTTAGTCAGATGTTTCTATGATATACTGAAGTACAATTCTAAGCATTTCATTAGGTTCTTTTTGTGACAAATACATGAAGTTTATACAAAGACTCAATATTTGTAGTGCTGACCCTTATTTTTCCAGACTTCTTGAATTCGCCCTGCCATGCCGGGTATCAGATTCTGGGCCAAATCCTGACTGATGACAATTATCACCTAATCTGCTCTTGGAGTTTATCACAATGTCTGGAATTTATACCACATAGAAATTGTGATAAAGTCCAAGCACTGATAAGGCAGGGGTGTAGCTCGGGGGCCGAGAGGGGTATGTGTCCCGGGCACAGTGAAGTTTGAGCAGGAGGGGGCGCCAGTCCAGCCTCCCCTGATATCAGATGATGCTGCAAACAGATACAAATCACTGAAGGCTAAAACACTTGACTGGGCATTGCTGATAACGGGGTCCCCCTATGAACCCCCCACCACCTTTGATACCCAAACTGCTGGGCCTAAATGCCTTCCCCCTCTTTCCAGCCTCGACCCCTGCCCCCCAGCTCTCAAACCCCCCACCCCCTTAGAAATAAACCAAGACCAAAGGGTTGGATTAAATCGGCCACAGCAGCCGTATTTATTAACAAACAACAAATAAATAACAACAAGTATAACTTATTATAATTTGCATAACTTAAAATAATTTAACAATAAACGCTTAACCTGGGTAAGAGTCCTTGGAGCTACAAAAAACTATCAATCCCCCGGCCTGGCGCTAACATAACCACACCATAAATTTACCACCAGCCGCGACCACCGGCTCGGCGGCACCATGAATAAAGACGAACTCCTTCTTCCATGTACCAGCTCCCAGGGCCAATTTACCCTGTAACCGTTCACCGTGCGCCAGGCCATCCACCAAAATGTGCAATTACCACCAAATGTATAGGTGGATGGGTGCCTGCCATGAATGGACTCCACCCTTTAGCCAATTGACCACCAACCCAAGGACCCCACCCGCCAAGGCCACCGTGACACCACCTGCAAAAAGATAAACAAGTAAAATAGCCCAAGAAAGAAAAAAACGGGAGGGAGGGAGGGACCGCTCGTTAGCATGCCGCGCAGCTCCAGAATGGCCGCTCCCCCGGGCGCGCGGCATAGTCAATTCGAACGGGGTTAAGCCCCGCCCCCAAGCGTCATGGGCGCGCCCTAGCGCGTTATTGGTCCCCCTAGAGCCCGCCCCGAGTGAAGGGCAATCCCTGAGACGGTCAGAGTGGGGCTGCAGAATCACATGACTGGGCATTGCTGATAACGGGGTCCCCCTATGAACCCCCCACCACCTTTGATACCCAAACTGCTGGGCCTAAATGCCTTCCCCCTCTTTTCCAGCCTCGACCCCTGCCCCCCAGCTCTCAAACCCCCCACCCCCTTAGAAATAAACCAAGACCAAAGGGTTGGATTAAATCGGCCACAGCAGCCGTATTTATTAACAAACAACAAATAAATAACAACAAGTATAACTTATTATAATTTGCATAACTTAAAATAATTTAACAATAAACGCTTAACCTGGGTAAGAGTCCTTGGAGCTACAAAAAACTATCAATCCCCCGGCCTGGCGCTAACATAACCACACCATAAATTTACCACCAGCCGCGACCACCGGCTCGGCGGCACCATGAATAAAGACGAACTCCTTCTTCCATGTACCAGCTCCCAGGGCCAATTTACCCTGTAACCGTTCACCGTGCGCCAGGCCATCCACCAAAATGTGCAATTACCACCAAATGTATAGGTGGAGCCTACCTTTGACTCCACCCTTTTAGCCAATTGACCACCAACTCCAAGGACCCCACCCGCCACTGCGAGCACGCCTTAATCCCTTAAGCGTGAGAGACCCGCCACACTTCCAGGGCCCTCTCAACACCCTCCTGGATACCTAGCGTCCACAAATCTATACCCCACCGCATTCAGATGGACCCCGTCCCGCAACCAAAACTCCCCCTCCCCAGACTCCAACTCCTTGTGCCGCACGCACACACCGCCGTTCCTGGACACAAACCCCGCAACAGCCCGGTTAACCTTAATCCTGGCCTTGTTGAGCCTTTCAACAGACCTAGCCTCCCGCCATGTTTTTCTCGGTACAATATCGGACCACACGGTAACAATCCCCGGAAACATGGACCACAACCTCAACAGGTCATACTTTATGTCCCTCACTAAATCGCGAAAGGGACGAACCCCCAGGTCATTGCCACCAGCATGTATCACGATAATGTCCGGAGACCGATCCAACCTCGTGCACCTGTGGATTTCGGGCATGACCCGACTCCACACCATACCTCGGACTCCAATCCAACGTACAACGACCGCAGCCCTGTCGAACCCCAGCTGCCGACCATTCCGCCGCACGCCGGCCCTCTCCGCGCCCCAGAACACAAAAGAATGGCCGAAGATCCAGACTAACCGAGCAGAAGGGCCTACGAAAGAAGAAATAAAGTAGGGGGAGGGCGGAGAAAATACCCAACAACACAATGATTCACATTTGGGCAAGGTGTGGACGTATGTATGATCTATACCTCTGCGATTCCCACCTACCGATACGTCGGACCACCTCCGAGCTCAACCCCCAACTAGCTGCTTCTGTCGCTGCGCCAATGCGAAAAGAGTGTGGAGCATATCGAGAGGCGTCAAGGCCCAGCGAGTCCAAACAACCCCTAAAAACAGCCGAGAACTGATAACGGGAAAGGAACGAACCATCCTCATGACGCAGGAGGGGACCGCCCGCAGAAGCTGGAACCAACCCCCGAAAAACAAGCAAACAACGCACCGGGCACATATCTGACCCTACAACCGCACCCAGGCGCAGATACTTCCCTGCCCCCGCCTGATCCGTCTTAGACCTGCGAACCCTGACCACTAGGACCCCTTCCTCCATGTACACATCATCCACCTGTAAACCACCCGGCCGCTTAGTCGACACGGACACCAACTCACCCACCCTGAGAGCCCCGAAAAAGGCTAGAGAAAAAGCCAGGTGAAACAAAACGCATTCATAGTGCGAAGAACAAAAACGGCCCAGTTCCAACCCCAAACGCTCCAAAAGCTGAAATGTAACCGGGCGCCGTGTGTCACTACTTCCCCTGCCCCTGCGGAACCCCTTAAGCGCACGTTGAACCAAGAAATGTTTGGTAAAGTCCGCCAAACCCCTCAACTTGAAACCAAATGCCAACGCCGCTACCGCACCATTAACTTTCGCCACGGACCATCCATCTGAAGACCAACGGCTTAACAAGAACAATAAAGCCCCAACCCTATCCTCATCAGTATGTACCTGACCTAAATCTCCCACCCAATCCTCCCAAAGCTGCCAAGCCCTTGAATACTTATCCCAGGTGCCGGGGGCCAACGATGCCTGAATCAATGTCCCTGCTTTTCGCAAACCAAGTCCCATAATTCTGGAGGACATGGAATCCCTTCCACTTCCGCCCCCGGAGCCAGGGCACGAAACCGCTCCCACTGGAAACGAGACAAAGAATCAGCAACGTCATTTTTAACCCCCGGAACATGCACTGCCACCACCCATGCATTCAGGCACAAGCAACGCAATACTAAACGCTGAAGCAACTTGATAACTGGAGGAGAAGACGCAGTCACATTATTAATGGCCGACACAACTGACATGTTATCACAATGAAATCTAACTTTTTTATCCTGGAACGCCCCACCCCATATGGACACCGCGACTAAAATCGGGAATAACTCAAGTACAGTCAAATTCCGCGTCAGACCTTGTTCACGCAACGACGCAGGCCAAGGAGCGGCGCACCACTGCCCCCTGTAATAGGCCCCAAAACCGTGGCCCCCTGCCGCATCCGTAAAGAGGTCACAATCGAACACATCGATCACTGCTGACTGGACCAGTGATCTACCATTGAACTGGTCTAAAAAAGTGTCCCATACTGCCAGGTCCTCCCGATGTATCACCCCCAGCCGAATAAAGTGTCGTGGATTTGACACCCCGTTCATGGCCCCTGCCAGCCGGCGACAAAAAAATCCTACCCATGGGGATAATGCGGCAGGCAAAATTTAAACTGCCTAACAATGACTGGAGGTCGCGCAACGCAATTTTTCGCATGTGACGAGCACGCCTCACCCTCTCTCTAAGATCAACCAGCTTGTCACCAGGCAACCGGAACTCCATTGCCACAGTGTCAAGCTCTATGCCCAAGAAACTCAATCTAGTGCACGGACCCTCAGTCTTTTCCGGTGACAACGGTACCCCAAACTTACTGGCGACCCACCGCGCGGTTGCCAACAAAACCGCGCATACATCGGAGCCCGCCGGACCTATACAGAGGAAATCATCGAGGTAGTGTATCACTGACTCAACCCCCGCCACATCCCGAATTACCGACTCTAAAAAGGTGCTGAACGCCTCAAAGTATGCGCACGATATTGAGCAACCCATAGGGAGGCAACGATCCACGTAATACCCGCCGTCCCAGTAACCTAACGCTGTCAGGGTGTACCGGCAGTAACCTGAACGCCGCCTCCACATCCGTCTTAGCTAAGAGGGCCCCTGGACCGCAACGCCGTACCCAATGCACAGCTGCATCAAACGAGGTATATACTACCGAACAAAGCTCGGGTGCAATACCATCGTTGACCGACGCTCCTTTGGGATAAGACAAATGATGTATGAGCCGAAACTGATTCGGCTCCTTCTTCGGCACCACCCCCAAAGGAGATACAATTAAACCTTCCAAAGGGGGTGATGCGAAGGGGCCCGCCATGCGCCCCAAGGCCACCTCCTTCCTCAGTTTTTTGGACACCACCCCCGAGTGTTCCGCTGCCGACCTCAAGTTAGTTATACAAAAGGGGACTGTGTGCGTCGGCAGGGGAATCCTAAAACCCTCCCTAAAACCTTCTACCAGAAACTTTGCACTCTCCCTGTTAACATAACTATTTAGGTACGGAAGCATGGCTTCCAGCTTCACCGGCGTCTGCCCCTTGTCCACTATTAGGCAAGGCCTTGGTCCTTTGTTTGCGCAAGCAACGTGCCGCACCATGGGACACCCCTCCGCAGAATGAACAGGCATGTTTGAATCTACAGTTGAAGCCGAATTTACATTGGGCTTCATGGAACTGCCAACACAGCCCGTAACGTTGCTGGGCCTGTGCACCTGCCCCCCCTGAGCCGTAACTGAGACCACCATGGCCGGTTCCACCGGCCGCCCCAGGAAAGGGCTGGCCAAAGCGAGCTGGCGCCATAACCCGAAGCCACAAACCTATATCTTTCTGGTCCCACCGTATGCTGGGCCGAACCGCCTTACGCTGACGGAACTGCTCATCATACCGCAGCCATGTCTGACCCCCATACACCCGATACGCCTCACCTATAGAGTCCTGATAGCAAAAAAGCCCCGAACAGTTGTCAGGAGCCTTTTCACCAATGACACTCGCTAAAATGGCAAAGGCCTGAAGCCAATTAGCAAAAGTCTGTGGAATCAGGCGCCACCTACGTTTTTCTTCCTCCTCTTTTTTGCTATCCTCCTTCTTACTCTTGTCTAAGTTAAATTTAGCTAAAGGGAGCAAGGAAAAGATTTCGACGTACTCGTCCTTCCAAATCTTCTCCCTCACTTCCTTTTTTAAATGCGCCCCTAGAGGACCCTCAAAACACACATAAACCTCCCCCCGAGCCCTGTCGTCTAGCCTCACCGAATCAACCTTCTCTTTATCTGTCTGGACAGACACTGTGACACCCGCCGGAGCCCCTACCACCGGCGCACTCTGTGACGCTACTGACTGAACCGCAGGAGGGACCCACGCCGCCACCGGGGAACCGCTAACACTCTGTTCGCAGCGCGACAGTAGCTCCCTCACGCTACCCAATAGCTCCCTAATCCCCTCAGAAGCTACACCACCACCCACTGGGGACTCCGGCCTATCTATCCCTAACCCCTGGGACATTAGAATAGGAGGAAACGGACACGACAATGAATGGTACTCACCAGACTGCGTAGGTGCTGTGGGCCCACCAGTCGACGGTCCTGCATCCTGCTGACCTGGGTCGCTGTACAGGAGAACGCTGGCGCCTGTTGATTGTTGAGAACCATCCCGCTGACAGCTGCAGCACGACCGACATCCCTGGGAAGGTTGACCTGCACCCGCGTATGCACTTGAAACCACTGGATGCACCTCGGACCGGGGCTGTGGTGCCGTGAAGGAGGGGCCAGCGCCGTGCTGCTCGTCGTTCAGAATTTCCCGCTGCTGTACCAAGGGCACTTGGAAAGCCGGAACCGACGGGACTTGAAGACACAGTCCCCCTCCCGCTGGAGCATCACAGGAGGGGACCGCTGCACCACGTGCTGTAGCCATATGGAGACTGGATGTGGAGGTCCCCCCACTGAGGCCAGTGGCAGGGATCTCCACCTCCGCAGGGGCCAGGCGACTGGCAGGATTCCTCCCAGACCGGGACCTCCGCGCCTGAGCAGTGGAGCGGGGTGCCCGGCCTGGAGGGGCCCGAGAGGGACTCCTATGTCGCCGGGCCCTAGGGGGCTCATCAGGGCTCAAACGTGCCGGCGGGCGAGTCCTGCGCGGCCGCCGCCGCCGCTCAGACGCCTCCGGGGGTAGTGAAGGGTTAATGGGGGGGGGCGGCAGGCTGCATAATGTCAGCCAGCCGCTCCTGCAGCCAGGCCTCACCATGGACGCCGGCAGCAGCTCTGATCTGCTCCAGGATGGTATCGAGGGATGCCATTACAGTGAAAAGGTGGGGGGGGGAGGGAGCTGACCGCTCGTTAGCATGCCGCGCAGCTCCAGAATGGCCGCTTCCCGGGCTGCGCGGCATAGTCAATTCGAACGGGGTTAAGCCCCGCCCCCAATTCTTCGCGCCCTAGCGCGTTATTGGTCCCCCTACAGCCCGCCCCCAGTCAAGATCCCTGCGCTTTACTGCGCAGCGCTCCGGTCTATATCCTTTTTAATGTGACATTAATGAGGGCCAGTTAATGAGGTTACAGTCCTGTCAAAAGGGGAAGGGGGTGCCCAAATGAATCTTTGTCTTTGGTGAAGAAAAGCCTAGCTATGCTTCTGGATTAGTTGTGAATAGGTTTCCATCAGGATATGGCCCAGAAGCTGATACCCAGCATGCTCAGGGAGAAATTGCAGAAATCTTGAAAAATAGGGGTCAACACTGTAAAAATTGAAAAGAATGCCTAAACCTTTATGTATTTCTAGAAGTGTAAAATCTTGTGAAATGCTTATAACTGTACCCCAATCCTATCACCAAAACGTCTGACTAAAAGGTCTTAAAACACCAAAGCAACATTTGTGAGAGCCAAAATTTGTGTCAGTCTCAAACCTTTTGTTCATGACTAAATGGTAGGCACAAAAGTGTATATGGTATATCAGATTGTAAGCTCTTAGTAGCAAAGTATACTTTGTATATTAGATTGTAAGCTCTTAGGAGCAAAGTATACTTTTATTAGATTGTAAGCTCTTAGGAGCAAAGTATATATTGTATATTAGATTGTAAGCTCTTAGGAGCAGGATGTCTATTGTATATTAGATTGTAAGCTCTTCCCAGCAGAGTGTATATTGTATATTAGATTGTAAGCTTTTAGGATCAGAGTGTATATTGTATATTAGATTGTAAGCTCTTCGGAGCAGAGTGTATATTGTATATTAGATTGTAAGCTCTTCGGAGCAGAGTATATATTGTATATTAGATTGTAAGCTCTTAGGAGCAGGATGTATACGTTTCTTTCCTTCTTTACACAGTCCGCTCTCCTGAGCGTATAATTTATAATACATAAAACAATAAGCAGCAGTATAGGTGTGATCCGGGAGATATCCGATCGCCACATCTGGGGTCAGGAAGGAATTTTTTTCCTCCCCTGAGGTATAACTCTCAGGGAGGTTGTTTCGCCTTCCTCTGGATCACTAGGTTGGGCGGCTCTCACTTCAAGACATTGGTGGACTGGTCTGAAGGACCACAGCAAGTTGTGTGGTGTCCACGAGCCTGACTCGAGAATCACCGTGACCACTTTGTAATTTATTAAAGGGCCAGTAATATTTTCATTACAATGCTGCTTCATCCATATGAAATAAAAAATCTAAAATGAATATATTGTGGTGCTTGTTTTGTTTTTTTGTGGTTCCTCCATTATGAGGATGAGCCCTGCCACTAGATCTAAAAGTAGACTTAGCTGTGATTCTGCTTATAATAAAGTGTATCACATCCTAAACACATGACGGCAGCTGCTGTAGGGCCAGAAACTATGGGGGGATCCATACAGACAGCAGATAACATATAACAGCACTCAATGAGATGCTATAATGTCTACTCCTGTCCCAAGTTACAACTGCTGTGGGGTTCAATCTTTGTGATGGGGGGTAATAATTCTGTTTGTGCCCTCACTTGCTACACAACAAGCCACCTGAAAGAAGACCAGGTCAGGTAATCCATACAATACAGTGGACACTGGGTGTCCTTATGATTTACGATCTGCCAGGTCACATGACCAGGGCTATGGTTGAAAAAAAGTGCCAGGCCTACATGAGAGTAATAGGCGGGAGCAAGCAACAGGTCAGTAAAAATTAGAACAAAGCCAAATCTGGCACTAGAGAAAAATAAAAAAAACCTGATGTGTAATTAATATAAATTGAGGATTACGGAAATGAAAACTGGGGCAAATTTTCACTTTACTTCTCTCTGCCACATTTACAACTAGGAGTACACACATATTCCTTCACCTTTTCTGCGTCGCACAAAGACACGGTGGTTGGAACCAAAGATCTCAAATTTGGACTCATCAGACCAAAGCCCAGATTTCCACAGGTCTAATGTCCATTCCTTGTGTTCTTCTTGTGCTTGTTGCCTGTCCTTAGCAGTGGTTTCCTAGCAGCTATTTTACCATGAAGGCCTGCTGCACACAGTCTCCTCTTACCAGTTGTTGTAGAGATGTGTCTGCTGCTAGAACTCTGTGTGGCATTGACCTGGTCTCTAATCTGAGCTGCTGTTAACCTGCTATTTCTGAGGCTGGTGACTCGGATGAACTTATCCTCCGCAGCAGAGGTGACTCTTGGTCTTCCTTTCCTGGGGCGGTCCTCATGTGAGCCAGTTTCTTTGTAGCGCTTGATGGTTTTGGCCACTGCACTTGGGGACACTTTCAAAGTTTTCCCAATTTTTCGGACTGACTGACCTTCATTTCTTAAAGTAATGATGGCCACTGTTTTTCTTTACTTAGCTGCTTTTTTCTTGCCATAATACAAATTCTAACACTCCATTCAGTAGGACTATCAGCTGTGTATCCACCTGACTTCTGAACAACACAACTGATGGTCCCAACCCCATTTATAAGGCAAGAAATCCCACTTATTAAACCTGACAGGGCACACCTGTGAAGTGAAAACCATTTCAGGTGACTACCTCTTGAAGCTCATCAAGAGAATGCCAAGAGTGTGCAAAGCAGTAATCAAAGCAAAAGGTGGCTACTTTGAAGAACCTAGAATATAAGACATATTTTCAGTTGTGTCACACTTTTTTGGTAAGTATATAATTCCACATGTGGTAATTCATAGTTTTGATGCCTTCAGTGGGAATCTACAATCAGTATAAGTAGACGTGCATACAGAGGTACAGTATAGACGCATAGAGAGAGGTACAGTAGAGGCACAGTATACAGAGGTACAGTACAGACACACAGTATACAGAGGTACAGTATATAGACACACAGTATACAGAGGTACAGTATAGACACAGGCATAAAGGAAAGTATATAGACACACAGTATACAGAGGTACAGTATATAGACACAGTACAGTATATAGGACATGTATACAGAGGCATAGATATAGACGCACAGTATACAGAGGTACAGCATATAGACGCACAGTATACAGAGGTACAGTATATAGACGCACAGTGTACAGAGGTACAAAATATATAGAACACAGTGTACAGAGGTACAGTATATAGGACACAGTATACAGAGGTAAGCATATGGACACAGTATACAGAGGTACAGTATATAGACACATGTATACAGAGGTACAGTATATAGACACAGTATACAGAGGGTACAGTATAGAGGCACAGTATACAGAGTACAGTATATAGAGGCACAGTATACAGAGTACAGTATATAGGACACAGTATACAGAGGTACAGTATATAGACGCACAGTATACAGATAAACAGTATATAGACGCACAGTATACAGAGGTACAGTATATGTAGACATTGCAGTAAGGCCAGAGGTACAGTATATAGACCATTGTGCATACAGATCTATATAGAGACAGCATACAGAGGTACAGTATATACACACACAGTATACAGAGGTACAGTATATAGACGCACAGCAGAGGTACAGTATATAGACGCACAGTATACAGAGGTAAGTATATAGAGGCACAGTATACAGAGTGTACAGTATATAGAGGCACAGTATAGTGAGGTACAGTATATAGACACATTGTAGGGGGGGGGGGGGGGCCCCCCCCCGGGGGGGGAGTACAGAGGCATGTATAGACACACAGTATACAGAGGTACAGTATATAGACACACAGTATACAGAGGTACATATATAGACACACAGTATACAGAGGCACAGTATATAGTGACACAGTATACAGAGGTACAGTATATAGATGGGCACAGTATACAGAGGTACAGTATATAGAGGCACAGTATACAGAGGTACAGTATATAGACGCACAGTATGGAGAGTAATAGTATATAGACGCACAGGCATGGAGAGGTACAGTATATAGACACACAGTGTACAGAGGTACAGTATATAGACAGTATACAGATGTAAGTATATAGAAATAGTATACAGAGGTACAGTATATGTATACAGTATATAGAGCAAGTGTTGCATATAGAAAAGTATACAGAGGTAAGTATATAGAGGACAGTATACAGAGGTAATATATAGAGATATAGTATATAGAGGGTACAGTTATATAGACTATAGCATACAGAGGTAAGTATATAGAACATAGTATACAGAGGTAAGTATATAGACTAGACAGTATTAAGAGGTAAGTATATAGGAGTATATAGAGGTAAGTATATAGAAATAGTATATAGAGGTAAGTATATAGTGAACAGTATATAGAGGTAAGTATATAGAATATAGTATATAGAGGTACAGTATAGAAATAGTATACAGAGGTACAAAAATCCCCCCGGATAGATATAGACACACAGTATACAGAGGGACAGTATATAGACACAGTATACAGAGGAAAGAGTATATAGTTTTATGGTATACAGAGAGGTACAGTATATAGAGGCACAGTATACAGAGGTACAGTATATAGAGGCACAGTATACAGAGGTATATAGAGACACAGTATACAGAGGTACAGTATATAGAGGCACAGTATACAGAGGTACAGTATATGGAGGCACAGTATACAGAGGTACAGTATATAGACGCACAGTATACAGAGGTGGTTGGGTGTGTGATATAGACACACAGTATACAGAGGCATGCATATAGAGGCACAGTGTACAGAGGTACAGTATATAGAGGCACAGTATACAGAGGTACAGTATATAGACACACAGTATAAATAGAGGTACAGTATATAGACACACAGTATACAGAGGTACAGTATATAGACACACAGTATACAGAGGTACAGTATATAGACACACAGTATACAGAGACAGTATATACGCACAGTATACAGAGGTACAGTATATAGACACACAGTATACAGAGGTACAGTATATAGACACACAGTATACAGAGGTACAGTATATAGACACACAGTATACAGAGGTACAGTATATAGACACACAGTATACAGAGGTACAGTATATAGACAGCACAGTATATATACACACAGGTACAGTATATAGACACAGTATACAGAGGTACAGTATATATAGACACACAGTATACAGAGGTACAGTATATAGACACACAGTATACAGAGGTACAGTATATAGACACACAGTATACAGAGGTACAGTATATACACACAGTATACAGAGGTACAGTATATAGACACACAGTATACAGAGGTACAGTATATAGACACACAGTATACAGAGGTACAGTATATAGACACACAGTATACAGAGGTACAGTATATAGACACACAGTATACAGAGGTAGTATATAGACACACAGTATACAGAGGTACAGTATATAGACACACAGTATACAGAGGTACAGTATATAGACACACAGTATACAGAGGTACAGTATATAGACGCACAGTATACAGAGGTACAGTATATAGACACACAGTATACAGAGGTACAGTATATAGACACACAGTATACAGAGGTACAGTATATAGACACACAGTATACAGAGGTACAGTATATAGACACACAGTATACAGAGGTACAGTATATAGACGCACAGTATACAGAGGTACAGTATATAGACACACAGTATACAGAGGTACAGTATATAGACACACAGTATACAGAGGTACAGTATACAGAGGTACAGTATATAGACACACAGTATACAGAGGCACAGTATATAGACGCACAGTATACAGAGGTACAGTATATAGACACACAGTATACAGAGGTACAGTATATAGACACACAGTATACAGAGGTACAGTATATAGACACACAGTATACAGAGGTACAGTATATATACATATATATATAGAGGTACAGTATACAGAGTACAGGAGTATACAGAGGTACATATGGAGATACAGCATATATACTGTATATATATATATATATATATATATATATATATATATATATAGAGGTACAGTATATGGAGATACAGCATGTGATGATTGTGCAATGTGAAAGATCCTCCGTGCGCCAACACCGCTGTGGCCCCACCTGAGTCCTCTTTCATATAAAACCACTCTCACCGCCAGTGAGTGCCGGGTTCACCAGATAAATACAAGACAAGCCTTCTAAATTTTATATATTTATTAACCCCTAAATGGGTCGGTATTAAAATCTAACATATACAGATCAGAACAGATATGCAGACATATGCAAGCATTAACAGTTACTAGTTACAAGATACAGTACAAATAAAATAAAAGGGATAAAGGTGAAATGATTACTTTACCACACATGTCCTTGATGTGGTTCTATAGTCCAACACTCACACATGGCATGTGTGAGTCACCAGTGGAGGCTTTTCAGCATGTGGCATTAAAACGATAATCCAGCCTGCATGCTCTCATAACAGTCTCTCACAGTCCCTTGTAGGCTCATCATCGTCAGCAGCAGCATTCCAACCTGCCTGCTCATAGTAGCATCTCAGTCAAAGTCTCTCTCAGTGGAAGTCTGTGATGGTCTCCTGCATAATCTCCATAGTGTAATCTCTCACAGACCTCTTACCTCATCTTTTATACCCTTTATGCCCCCTCCCAGAATGAGGTCACCAGCAACAGTAGGTCTGATGAGTTAATTCAATCACGTTCAGACCCTTTGTATGTAGATGAGACAAAGTGAATTGATACCCTGTTATCAGTCATATCTGATCAACAGCCCAGGCGTGAACAATGCACTATTGTTTGATCAGCCAGGGCTGTATAGGAATACAATGGAGCCCTATTGTTCCAGCCTAGATGCTACTGCCAATATGCACCTAGTCTTGTAGCTGTGCCCAGTATGCAAGCAAGGAAGAAGGGATATCCTATACCCAGAGACCAAAATATAGCTGAGTTATGGCCATATTTAGGCAGAATCATCACACAGCATATGGAGGTACTGTATATATACAGTGGTACAGTATATGGAGATACAGCATATGGAGATACAGCATATGGAGGTATGTATATATATATATATAGAGGTACAGTATATGGAGATATATATGGAGGTACTGTATATATACAGTGGTACAGTATATGGAGATACAGCATATGGAGGTACTGTATATATACAGTGGTACAGTATATGGAGATACAGCATATGGAGGTACTGTATATATATATATATATAGAGGTACAGTATATGGAGATACAGCATATGGAGGTACTGTATGTATATATATATATATATAGAGGTACAGTATATGGAGATACAGCATATGGAGGTACTGTATATATACAGTGGTACAGTATATGGAGATATAGCATATGGAGGTACTGTATATATACAGTGGTACAGTATATGGAGATACAGCATATGGAGGTACTGTATATATATATAGAGGTACAGTATATGGAGATACAATACAGGAAGTGGAGATACAGTATATGGAGGCTAAGTATACAGAGGTACTGTATAGTACATGGAGGTACTGGATAGTAGGTTGAGGTACAGTACACAAAGGTATAGTATATGGATATACAATATAAGTGGAGATACAGTATATGAAGGTAGAATACGCTAAGTTGAGGTACAGTACATGAAGGCATTGTATATACAGGTACTGTATAGTATATTGGGACACAGTGTATGATGGTATGATATTAGATGTACGGCACACAGAGGTATGGTATATGGAAGAACAGTAAGGCATGTGGAACTGGTGGCCTGTGCTGACCGCGTATGCTTTTTTTTTTTTTTAAATAGGCTGTTAACAGTCCCTACTTACTTACCGATCCCTGTTCCTGCTCACGGCCACCTCCACTTCCCATAGCCCTATAGGGATGGACATTATACTGTGAAGAGTGGCCACTATGGGACATTATACTGTGCGGAGGGGCCACTATGGGACATTATACTGTGTGGAGGGGCCACTATGGGACATTATACTGTGTGGAGGGGCCGCTATGGGTCATTATACTGTGTGGAGGGGCCGCTATGTGACATTATACTGTGTGGAGGGGCTGCTATGGGGACATTATACTGTGTGGAGGGGCCACTATGGGACATTATACTGTGTGGAGGGGCCACTATGGGACATTATACTGTGTGGAGGGGCCGCTATGGGACATTATACTGTGTGGAGGGGCCGCTATGGGACATTATACTGTGCGGAGGGGCTGCTATGGGACATTATACTGTGTGGAGGGGCCGCTATGGGACATTATACTGTGTGGAGGGGCCACTATGGGACATTATACTGTGTGGAGGGGCCACTATGGGACATTATACTGTGTGGAGGGGCCGCTATGGGACATTATACTGTGTGCAGGGACCACTATGGGACATTATACTGTGTGCAGGGGCCACTATGGGACATTATACTGTGTGGAGGGGCTGCTATGGGACATTATACTGTGTGGAGGGGCCACTATGGGACATTATACTGTGTGCAGGGGCCACTATGGGACATTATACTGTGTGGAGGGGCTGCTATGGGACATTATACTGTGTGGAGGGGCCACTATGGGACATTATAGTGTGTGGAGGGGCCGCTATGGGATATTATACTGTGGAGGGAGCCGCTATGGGACATTATACTGTGTGGAGGGGCCGCTATGGGGACATTATACTGTGTGGAGGGGCCGCTATGGGACATTATACTGTGTGGAGGGGCCACTATGGGATATTATACTGTGTGGAGGGGCCGCTATGGGACATTATACTGTGTGGAGGGGCTGCTATGGGACATTATACTGTGTGGAGGGGCTGCTATGGGATATTATACTGTGTGGAGGGGCTGCTATGGGGACATAATACTGTGTGGAGGGGCCGCTATGGGACATTATACTGTGTGGAGGGGCCGCTATGGGATATTATACTGTGTGGAGGGGCTGCTATGGGGACATTATACTGTGTGGAGGGGCCGCTATGGGACATTATACTGTGTGGAGGGGCCGCCATGGGATAGTATACTGTATGGAGGGGCTGCTATGGGGACATTATACTGTGTGCAGAGGCCACTATGGGACATTATACTGTGTGGAGGGGCCGCTAGGGGACATAATACCGTGTGGTGGGGCCACTATGGGACATTATACTGTGTGCAGGGCCACTATGGGACATTATACTGTGTGGAGGGGCCGCTATGTGACTTTATACTGTGTGGAGGGGCCACTATGGGACATTATACTGTGTGGAGGGGCCACTATGGGACATTATGCTGTGTGCAGGGGCCACTATGGGACATTATGCTGTGTGCAGGGGCCACTATGGGACATTATGCTGTGTGCAGGGGCCACTATGGGACATTATACTGTGTGGAGGGGCCGTTATGGGATATTATACTGTGTGGAGGGGCCGCTATGGGACATTATACTGTGTGGAGGGGCCATTATGGGATATTATACTGTGTGGAGGGGTCGCTATGGGGCATTATGCTGTGTGCACTATGGGACATAATACCGTGTGGTGGGGCCACTATGGGACATTATACTGTGTGGAGGGGCCACTATGGGATATTATACTGTGTGGAGGGGCTGCTAAGGGGACATTATACTGTGTGCAGGGGCCACTATGGGACATTATACTGTGTGGAGGGGCCGCTATGGGACATAATACCGTGTGGTGGGGCCACTATGGGACATTATACTGTGTGGAGGGGTCGCTATGGGCCATTATACAGTGTGGAGGGGCCACTATGGGACATTATACTGTGTGGAGGGGCCACTATGGGACATTATACTGTGTGCAGGGCCACTATGGGACATTATACTGTGTGGAGGGGCCGCTATGGGACATTATACTGTGTGGAGGGGCCACTATGGGACATTATGCTGTGTGCAGGGGCCACTATGGGACATTATGCTGTGTGGAGGGGCCACTATGGGACATTATGCTGTGTGGAGGGGCCACTATGGGACATTATGCTGTGTGGAAGGGTCTTTGCTAGTTATACCCCTGTATATAAATATATATGTATCTGGGGGGGGGGGTTCCACTCAGTTTCTGCATTGAGCACTCCCATTAATACAGATGAAAGTGTATTATAGTATCAGGCCCTGTTCACACAGTGGAGTCTGAGTGCTGATTTTAGCAGTGGATTTTGCCCACATATCACCAGTAGATTCTTCCCTCATTATTGCCTCTCATTGAAAACAATTGGAGCAGGAGGCTGGATGTTGCCGCAGATTGTGCAGCTGATTCGGAGGCCGCGGCTTGCGTCTCCGCACTGGTTAGACTCATTCACTTGGGTGGAATCCTGATACTCTACTCCGTGAGCTGGAGGCAGAAAATAAGGAGGAATCCGGCAATCTGCATCACATTCCTCGAACCTTTCAACGTCTGAACAGGTTGTATCTACTTGTATGGACTGGTCTGTATTACAGTCCACTCCAGAAGGTCTGCCTCAGCAAAAAACACCCAATTTCATTAGTTTTTTGCTTTGGTGCACAAGTTGCTCTACATGGGGCCCACTGAGGCTGTTACCCAAGGGCCCCACACAAGCCCCGGAGCCGGTGCTGCCTGGTGGTAGATAATTATGATATCCGGACTTTGCTGGTGTGCTCGGGGGTGGCGGTCACGGTGGCGCTCTTGGATTCCATTCACATCTGTGTTTTTACATCAATTTAGCAGATCTATTTAAAGGATGTAAATCAATTTTTTACTTAAAGACCAACAGAGCCGATCAGGATTATTTGTACTGTGACCTCTATGTACATTTGCATCTGTTTTTTACATTTCCATTAAACAAAGATCATTAAATGTTTTTAAAAAAAAACAAAACGTAGTGTGTGGAGCCTTACACGGTTACACTACAACTTTACTCTCCATGTTCCCACCTCCAAATCCTGAGAACCTCAAAATTCAGTATCTCGCTGAAGAACATCAGTGACCGAACATTACTGGAATAGCAAAGAGCAAGGACTGGGACATTATGTGGAGAAAATGGAAGAGTCACAGGGACAGTGAGAGGGGAGAGAGAGGCCAAAGTGAGTGTGGGAAGGGGAGGCCAGGGACCATGTACAGGAAAATTATTCGGGGAGGAGACACAGGACTGTACAGGTGGAGGGTGCCCAGGAAATGATTAAAGAGGAGGAGATCAGGGACTGAAGGAGGAGAAGGAGATACAGGGACTGTACAGAAGGAGTGAGCGAGGAAGGGGAGACACAGGGACTGTATTTTGGAAAAGACCTGGGACTGAGCGCAGAAGAGGAGACAAAGGGACTTACCGGAGGAGGAGACTCAGGGCTGCTACAAGTGGAAGAGGCAAAGGGACTGAACGAAAGAGGAGGATGCAGCATCCCAGAGTGTTACTGCTTTTATATGTCTGTCTTGTGTGCCTCTGGGTTCTACAGTGCTTGGCCAAAAGTATTAGCACCCCTGCAATTCTGTCAGATAATACTCAATTTCTTCCAGAAAATGATTGCAATCTAAATGCTTTGGTAATAATATCTTCATTTAATTTATTTTCAATGGAAAAACCACTAAAAGAATTATCCAAAAAGCCAAATTGGATATAATTCCACACCAAACATAAAAAAGGGGGTGGACAAAGTATTCACCCTTTGAAAAATCATGTGATGCTTCTCTAATTTGTGTAATTAACAGCACCTGTTACTTACCTGTGGCACATAACAGGTGGTGGCTATACCTAAATCACACTTGCAGCCAGTTGAAATGGATTAAAGTTGACTCAACCTCTGTCCTGTGTCCTTGTGTGTACCACATTGAGCATGGAGAAAAGAAAGAAGACCAAAGAACTGTCTGAGGACTTGAGAAGCAAAATTGGCTGAGGGAAGCATGAGCAGACTCTCAAAGCTACTAGTCCATATCCCAAAGACCTGAATGTTCCTGTGTCTACCGTGTGCAGTGTCATCAAGAAGTGTAAAGCCCATGGCACTGTGGCTAGCACTCCCCCTAGATGTGGACGCAAGGAATTATGCGGATGGCGCTAGGAACCTCCACTAAATCCAAACAAGTTCTCGCTGCCCCTCTGTCCGAGGGTACAACGAGTGTCAGCCCGTACTATCCGTCGGCGATCTGAATGAAAAGAGACTCCCTGGCTAGATGCAGAAAACCCACTTCTGACCAGAGACATAAAAAACCAAACTACCTAGAAAGCCAAAAACTTTTGCAAGAATGTCTCTGATCAATGAGACAAAGTAGACTTTCTGGAAAAAAGGAAATCAACTTAGAGGTCACTGGAAAAAAAAAGAGGCCTCAAAAGGAAAGAATGCAGTCCCTACAGTCAGACTGGCGGAGGTTCCCTATTTTTAGGTTACTTTACCCCCTCTGGCACTGGACTGCTGACCTATGCATAAAACATTGGGAAATCTGCAGCATAATTAGGGCCCAGTATAAAGCTACACCCTCAGAGCAGGTCTTCCGCAGGACAAACCCATTAAACACACTTCAAAAGCACTAGAAAATAGTTTAGAGAAAACACTGGAGACTTGTAAAGTGGCACAATGAGTCCAGACCTAAATCGCTTAGAACACCCAAGGAGAGATCTCCTGGCAGTTTGGAGAAAAAGCCCTTCACATCTCAGGACCTGGAGAAATTCCAACAGACACTGGAAGAAACTCATTGATGGTTACCAGAAGCGGTTATAAACACGTATGAAGCACACTCTAAAGGTTGTACTACCAAGTAACAGTCTGAGGGTGCCAATACTTTGTCCAATAACATTTTGTTTTGTGACAATGTCAATAATTTGACTTTTTTTCATTCTCTTTTTATGTTTTTTCTTTGCTAGCTAAAATAAATGAAGATCTTTACCAAACATTTTATGATTTACCAATTTCTGGAAAAATAAATTATTATCTGACAGATTACAGATTTACCAATACCTTTAGCCAACTATATGTCTTTTAAGTTCTTTTCTATGCTAATTATTCCCCTTATGTTTCCCGGTATTCTGAACTAGCCTAGATTTCCCACCCTGGCCTCTCACACCACCTTTAGGTGGGGATTGTAGGGAGATATTATCTCCCCGGCGACGGTTGGTCAGGAGTTCAGTGCATGCTATAGACCAGACAGGGTGTGCAGACTACCGGCTACTCAGCCTCTGGCCTGAGGGCCAACCGCCGCTATACAGCCTCAGGAGGGATAAACATCAGCCCCAGGCTCATCTAAAGACAGCCCAGAGCAAGGGAGTAGAGATTTCCGAGTGGCTGGACTTATTCGGTGTCGTGCCCGGAGGAGCAGGAGAGGACCCTGACAGGAGAGTCGCATTCGGGCCTAGTCTCCAGGTAATCAGATCCCTGTCAGGACTCCCTGTAACTCTATCCCCAGTGTACCTAGCTGGGAGAGGCACAGAGGTGGAGTAGAGAAAGCCATCTTGTGGAGCCTAGACCATCTTAGGGTGCCCTCCTAGAACCAAGGCTGGGGGCTGGACACTACAGGACTACTACCCCATCTGGAAGCTGCTGTTGTTCCTTTGTTCCAGTTGCCTAAATAAACGGCTGTTTGGCTTTACCAAGGTAGGCCCTAAGGGATTCTGGGCAGCTGATGTTGACCAGATCCCTATGTCACCACCACGACACGAGGTCTGGGAGGACTCTGCCACAGCCACACCTAGTCACTTGCTCAACAGCCGCAGGCCTCGCCTACGGTCCACTTCCCTCCGGGGCTGCACCCGCAGCACCTGCATCACCGCCACCCCCTGCTCCTGCTGCATCGCCACCTGCTGTCCTGAGCACTATCATCATCTCAGAGGGTGACCACATCTGCATCGGAGGTCACTCTGCAACTCCTGCAGCTGCACAGCAAGTGGAGCCACCTGTCTACAAAAGCAGCATTGAACCCAGCCACCGTCACCGCCTTCTACAAAGCCATGGAGAAGAAGGGCCCTGGACTTCCGACCTGTCCAGGTTACCTAAGGCTGCACCCCTGACATCCCACCAGCTCAGTCCAGACATCGGGATCTTCTTCCACAGAAGCTGAAGATTAAAAAGGTAGCCACCCGTAAGCTTTGTGCCCCTAGTCTACACCTGACTGGGGAGATCAAGTTTTCTTTGCCCTCCAGGGCGACCCTGAGTGACTCTTGGACTCCTACGGATGTAAATAGCTCCAAGTTTGCCTGTCCCTTGCTATATTTTGTGCCGAACTTGTGGACACTGCCCCAGTTTTCCCTACTTATGTTCCCTGTCCCATTCTCCAGGATGGACACTACCGTACCGCCCTGGAGTCCCTATTCGTCTAAATTGAGGCCCTGGGATTAGACTTTACTGCATCTGTGCCCCAGGGACCTTTATATGTGTTCCCTGAGTTTTGCTGGTGCCTGAGATTGGACACTCTAACTTGTGCCTCAGTGTACCAGGTCTAAGTTACAGGGCAAAAAGACTAGCGCAGTGAACGGGAAATGGGCGAAGACCCTTGTATATAGTCCTTTATAGTGTATAGAATTTACTTGTTTCATTTGTCATGTTGTTTGTCTTGTCTTGTCCGCTGTATTGCCTTCCTAGCCTGGGCAAAGATTCGCTGAGGGCGGCTCAGGTAAAAATAGGGGGTGTGCAGCATCCCAGAGTGCTACTGCTTTTAT
Source organism: Leptodactylus fallax (assembly GCA_947044405.1). Classification (NCBI taxonomy): domain Eukaryota; kingdom Metazoa; phylum Chordata; class Amphibia; order Anura; family Leptodactylidae; genus Leptodactylus; species Leptodactylus fallax. The sequence goes on from CAMRHE010001663.1 coordinate 33,162, forward strand.
GTGTTTGTCTTGTGTGCCTCTGGGTTTGTGTCTGTAAGTTTGTTCTATGTTAAGTGTAATTATGTGCAGCTTTTCCCTTATATGTTTCCCCCTGCAGTGTTCAGACCCAGACTGGGTTCAGCCCCTGGCCTATCACAGGCCACTGGGCGGGGTTGTAGGGAGATATTATCTCCCCCGCGATGGTTGGTCAGGGAGTTCATTGCATGCTGTAGACCAGACTAGGTGTGCAGAGCCTGACCTGCCACCAGCCTCTGGCCTGAGGGCCAACCGCCGCTACCACAGCCCCCAGGAAGGGTATCATCAGCCCCAGGCTCATCTAAAGACAGCCCAGAGCAAGGGAGTAACATTTTACACATGGCTGGACGTATTCGGTGTCGTGCCCGGAGGAGCAGGAGAGGACCGTGACAGGAGAGTCGCATTCGGGCCTAGTCTCCAGGTAACCAGTTCCCTGTCAGGACTCCCTGTAACTCTATCCCCAGTGTACCTAGCTGGGAGAGGTACAGAGGTGGAGTAGAGGAAGCCATCTTGTGGAGCCGATACTGTCTTTGGGCGCCCTCCTAGAACCAAGGCTGGGGTTTGGACACTGCAGGACTACTACCCCCATCTGGAAGCTGCTGTTGTTCCTTTGTTCCAGTTGCCTTAATAAACGGCTGTTTGGTTTACCTGCAACGCTGACTCCTGAGTCATGCCTGCTTTACCATCAGGGCTCTTCCGACCAACACCACACCGGCTCAGGTAGGAGAGGTCCCCTCCTCAACTGGAAGCGCCCCGGGGGAAAGAACTACTACCACCACCATCCGGTAGTGCTGCAGGACCCCCCTCGACTTTGTCCGGCCTAGGAGTGGGACGGGAGCGATTGGGGAGTGTGCTCGGCCTGCTAGGTGGCACAGCATCTGCCACTACTACTCCCATCCTCCGGTCTCATCCGACTGGGTTGCGGCAAGGAGACAAAGGGACTGTACAGGAGGAAGAGACTCAGGGGCTGTACAGGAGGAGACACATGGACTGCGTGAAGAGGAGGAAACACAGGGACAGTACAGGAGGAAACACATGGACTGTATAGGAGGAGGAGACTCGGGGGCTGTACAGGAGGAGGAGACTCGGGGGCTGTACAGGAGGAGGAGACTCAGGGGCTGTACAGGAGGAGGAGACTCAGGGGCTGTACAGGAGGAGGAGACTCGGGGCTGTACAGGAGGAGGAGACACATGGACTGTATAGGAGGAGGAGACTCAGGGGCTGTACAGGAGGAGGAGACACATGGACTGTATAGGAGGAGGAGACTCAGGGGCTGTACAGGAGGAGGAGGAGACACAGGGACTGCGGAAAGAGGAGGAAACAGAAGGACAGTACAGGAGGAGACACATGGGCTGTACAGGAGGAGGAGATCCAGGGACTGTAAAAGAGGAGGAGACATAGGGACTGAGTGAAGAGGAGGAGTCACAGGGACTATACAGGAGGAGGAGACACATGGACTGTACAGGAGGAGACTCAGGGGCTGTACAGGAAGAGGAGACACAGGGACTGTACAGGAGGAGACTCAGGGTCTGTACAGGAGGAGGAGACATAGGGACTGAGTGAAGAGGAGGAGTCGCAGGGACTGTACAGGAGGAGGAGACACATGGACTGTACAGGAGGAGGAGACATAGGGACTGAGTGAAGAGGAGGAGTCACAGGGACTGAGCAAAGAGAAAGAGACACAGGGACTATACAGGAGGAGGAGACACATGGACTGTACAGGAGGAGGAGACACAGGGACTGAGTGTAGAGAAGGAGACATAGGGACTGAGCGAAGAGAAGGAAACACAGGGACTGTACAGGAGAAGAAGGAGACACAGGGACTGAGCGAAGAGAAGGAAACACAGGGACTGTACAGGAGAAGGAGACACAGGGACTGAGCGAAGAGAAGGAGACACAGGTACTGTACAGGAGAAGGAGACACAGGGACTGTACAGGAGATGGAGACACAGGGACTGTACAGGAGAAGGAGACACAGGGACTGTACAGGAGATGGAGACACAGGGACTGTACAGGAGAAGGAGACACAGGGACTGTACAGGAGAAGGAGACACAGGGACTGTACAGGAGAAGGAGATGCAGGGACTGTACAGGAGATGGAGACACAGGGACTGTACAGGAGAAGGAGACACAGGGACTGTACAGGAGATGGAAACACAGGGACTGTACAGGAGAAGGAGACACAGGGACTGTACAGGAGATGGAGACACAGGGACTGTACAGGAGAAGGAGACACAGGGACTGTACAGGAGCAGGAGACACAGGGACTGTACAGGAGCAAGAGACACAGGGACTGTACAGGAGAAGGAGACACAGGGACTGTACAGGAGATGGAGACTCAGGGGCTGTACAGGAGGAAGAGACTCAGGGGCTGTACAGGAGGAGACACATGGACTGCGTGAAGAGGAGGAAACACAGGGACAGTACAGGAGGCGACACATGGACTGTATAGGAGGAGGAGACTCGGGGGCTGTACAGGAGGAGGAGACTCAGGGGCTGTACAGGAGGAGGAGACTCAGGGGCTGTACAGGAGGGAGGAGACTCGGGGGGCTGTACAGGAGGAGGAGACACATGGACTGTATAGGAGGAGGAGACTCAGAGGCTGTACAGGAGGAGGAGACACAGGGACTGCGGGAAGAGGAGGAAACAGAAGGACAGTACAGGAGGAGACACATGGGCTGTACAGGAGAAGGAGATCCAGGGACTGTAAAGAGGAGGAGACATAGGGACTGAGTGAGAGGAGGAGTCACAGAGACTATACAGGAGGGGAGACACATGGACTGTACAGGAGGAGACTCAGGGGCTGTACAGGAAGAGGAGACACAGGGACTGTACAGGAGGAGGAGACATAGGGACTGAGTGAAGAGGAGGAGTCGCAGGGACTAAGTGTAAAGGAGACACATTGACTGAGCGAGGGAGGAGACACAGGGACTGAGCGAAGAGAAGGAGACACAGGGACTGTACAGGAGGAGGAGACACATGGACTGTACAGGAGGAGGAGACATAGGGACTGAGTGAAGAGGAGGAGTCACAGGGACTGAGCAAAGAGAAGGAGACACAGGGACTATACAGGAGGAGGAGACACATGGACTGTACAGGAGGAGGGACACAGGGACTGAGTGTAGAGGAGGAGAAATAGGGACTGAGCGAAGAGAAGGAGACACAGGGACTGTACAGGAGAAGGAGACACAGGGACTGAGCGAAGAGAAGGAGACACATGGACTGTACAGGAGATGGAGACACAGGGACTGTACAGGAGAAGGAGACACAGGGACTGTACAGGAGATGGAGATGGAGGGACTGTACAGGAGAAGGAGACACAGGGACTGTACAGGAGATGGAGACACAGGGACTGTACAGGAGAAGGAGACACAGGGACTGTACAGGAGAAGGAGACACAGGGACTGTACAGGAGATGGTGACACAGGGACTGTACAGGGAGAGGAGACACAGGGACTGTACAGGAGATGGAGACACAGGGACTGTACAGGAGAAGGAGACACAGGGACTGTACAAGAGAAGGAGACACAGGAACTGTACAGGAGAAGGAGACACAGGGACTGTACAGGAGAAGGAGACACAGGGACTGTACAGGAGAAGGAGACACAGGGACTGTACAGGAGCAGGAGACACAGGGACTGTACAGGAGCTGGAGACACAGGGACTGTCACAGGAGAAGGAGACACAGGGACTGTACAGGAGAAGGAAACACAGGGACTGTACAGGAGATGGAGACACAGGGACTGTACAGGAGGAAGAGACACAGGGACTGTATAGGAGCAGAAGCACAGGGACTGTACAGGAGAAGGAGACACAGGGACTGTACAGGAGAAGGAGACACAGGGACTGTACAGGAGAAGGAGACACAGGGACTGTACAGGAGAAGGAGACACAGGGACTGTACAGGAGAAGGAGACACAGGGACTGTACAGGAGAAGGAGACACAGGGACTGTACAGGAGAAGGAGACACAGGGACTGTACAGGAGCAAGAGACACAGGGACTGTACAGGAGAAGGAGACACAGGGACTGTACAGGAGAAGGAGACACAGGGACTGTGCAGGAGAAGGAGACACAGGGACTGTACAGGGAGATGGAGACACAGGGACTGTACAGGAGAAGGAGACACAGGGACTTTACTGGAGAAGGAGACACAGGGACTGTACAGGAGAAAGAGACACAGGGACTGTACAGGGATGGAGACACAGGGACTGTACAGGAGAAGGAGACACAGGGACTGAGCGAAGAGAAGGAGACACAGGGACTGTACAGGAGAAGGAGACACAGGAACTGTACAGGAGCAGGAGACACAGGGACTGTACAGGAGAAGGAGACAGGGACTGTACGGGAGAAGGAGACACAGGGACTGAGCGAAGAGAAGGAGACACAGGGACTGTACAGGAGAAGGAGACACAGGGACTGTACAGGAGATGGAGACACAGGGACTTTGTGCTTGCAGCACTTTCCTCTCTGCTCGCTTCATGTGGAAACCGAGCGGAAACCACGCGGACCCCATTACATTCTATGGGGTCCACGGGTTTCCCAGGTAAACCGCTTTTTTTATGCGTATATAAGCGGACTCCCCCGAATGCGGATGTGAACCGGGTCTTACTCCCATACATTTTGGCTGTAAACTGCAGTCTAGCTTTTTTCTGTCTCTGTGTCCGCAGTGGGGTCCTCCTGGGTCTCCTGACAGATATTTGGCGCTGACACTGATGCCCCCTGAGCCTGCAGGACAGCCGGAACTTCTTTGGCACTACTTATCCACCATCCGGACTATCCTGCGTTACAACCTTTCATCAATGTTTCTCTTCCATCCACGTCCAGGGAGATTAGCTGCAGTGCCATGGGGGGTAACTTCTGGATTATGTTGCGCATCGTGGACATCAAGATCTCTGGAGATGGACCTCAAACCTTGAGATTGTTGATATTTTCCCACAATTCTGGGTCTCGAGTCCTCAGACAGTTCTCTTCTCCTCTTTCTGTTCTCCATGCTTAGTGCGTGTATTGCACATATATATATACTTGTGGTTCTCCTGATGAAGCTCTTAGGAGGGAAATGCGTGTCGAGGTGTTTGGGCTCTACGTTATTTTTGTATTACCTTTACATGCAGTGCGCTATTTGGGATCGCTGTGCGGCCAATGTGTCCTGTTCCCATTGATAATAATGCTGCGGGTTTCCCTTCTTATTTAATGTTATAGGCAGTAATACATTCATATTCAGATATATTTGATCTGTTTATGGGGTATATACATTTTTGTAGTCCTTCAGTTTTTCTAGTACTTCATTTTCTGGAATAATTTCAGGGGTGCGGATACTTATGAGCCACGTTTCTCTGGCTCCAGTACTGATGTGATGTGACTGTCCTGGCACAACCTCTCCCCCCTTCCTCCTGCGCTGTGTATACAGGACCCTGTATGTTAGTAAATATCTCCACCTGTGTGTATGTGTCCTGTATACAGGCACTCCATCAGTAAATAATTGCCCCCCTTTCAGCCCCCTCCTTACACTGCTGCCAGAGGCTATGACTATGAGGGGTGGAGGTCCATTCCAGGCCCCCCCAGTAGCAAGCGCTGCCCCACTTAATCCACTACCCCTTAAAATATATAAAGCCCTAACATTAGATGCAGGTGGAGCAGATGAAGCAACAAGAACCTGGAGGAAGAGTCTTATTGAAGCCTCATTGGTTGCTCACATGAACTTACCTTGGGTGGTGCCAGGAAGAGCATCAGAGTAATGCTAAAGATTACCCATCACCCCCTGGAACAGACCACATAACTCCACCTCCTCCACCATGCTTTACACTGCAGGTATCAGGCTCTTCTGCTTCAGTATACACATAGCTCTTCCTCCTTTGCCATGCTTTACACTGCAGGTATCAGGCTCTTCTGCTTCAGTATACACATAGCTCTTCCTCCTCCACCATGCTTTACACTGCAGGTATCAGGCTCTTCTGCTTCAGTATACACATAGCTCTTCCTCCTCCACCATGCTTTACACTGCAGGTATCAGGCTCTTCTGCTTCAGTATACACATAGTTCTTCCTCCTCCACCATGCTTTACACTGCAGGTATCAGGCTCTCCTGCTTCAGTATACACATAGTTCTTCCTCCTCCACCATGCTTTACACTGCAGATATCAGGCTCTTCTGCTTCAGTGTACACATAGCTCTTCCTTCTCCACTATGCTTTACACTGCACCGAAGCTTATACCTGCTGTGTAAAGCATGGTGGAGGAGGTAGAGTTGTGTGTCTGTCCACAGGACCAGAAGACATATGAGAACCACAGGCAGTATTTCACCAGAAGGAACTGACAGCTGTAGACACCTGCAGTGTAAAGCATGGTGGTAGATATGTTTTGGACAGCTCACATCACAGAATCCATTATGAATTAGTTTTCCCAGAGGAGGTAATAGAGGGGGTAACTGGAGACAGTGGTAACATGACAATCACTCTCATCATACTGGGGGGTAATAGAGGGGGTAACTGGAGACAGCGGTAACATGACAATCACTCTCATCATACTGGGGGTAATAGAGGGGTAACTGGAGACAGTGGTAACATGACAATCACTCTCATCATACTGGGGGTAATAGAGGGGGTAACTGGAGACAGCGGTAACATAACAATCACTCTCATCATACTGGGGGGTAATAGAGGGGGTAACTGGAGACAGTGGTAACATGACAATCACTCTCATCATACTTGGGGGTAATGGAGGGGTAACTGGAGACAGCGGTAACATGACAATCACTCTCATCATACTGGGGGTAATAGAGGGGGTAACTGGAGACAGCGGTAACATGACAATCACTCTCATCATACTGGGGGGTAATAGAGGGGTAACTGGAGACAGTGGTAACATGACAATCACTCTCATCATACTGGGGGGTAATAGAGGGGGTAACTGGAGACAGCGGTAACATGACAATCACTCTCATCATACTGGGGGTAATAGAGGGGTAACTGGAGACAGTGGTAACATGACAATCACTCTCATCATACTGGGGGTAATAGAGGGGGTAACTGGAGACAGCGGTAACATAACAATCACTCTCATCATACTGGGGGGGTAATAGAGGGGGTAACTGGAGACAGTGGTAACATGACAATCACTCTCATCATACTTGGGGGTAATGGAGGGGTAACTGGAGACAGCGGTAACATGACAATCACTCTCATCATACTGGGGGTAATAGAGGGGGTAACTGGAGACAGCGGTAACATGACAATCACTCTCATCATACTGGGGGGTAATAGAGGGGTAACTGGAGACAGTGGTAACATGACAATCACTCTCATCATACTGGGGGAAAATAGAGGGGTAACTGGAGACAGCGGTAACATGACAATCACTCTCATCATACTGGGGGGTAATAGAGGGGGTAACTGGAGACAGCGGTAACATGACAATCACTCTCATCATACTGGGGGTAATGGAGGAGGTAAGTGGAGATAGCGGTAACATGACAATCACTCTCATCATACTTGGGGGTAATAGAGGGGTAACTGGAGACAGCGGTAACATGACAATCACTCTCATCATACTGGGAGGTAATAGAGGGGGTAACTGGAGACAGCGGTAACATGACAATCACTCTCATCATGCTGGGGGTAATAGAGGGGGTAACTGGAGACAGCGGTAACATGACAATCACTCTCATCATACTTGGGGGTAATAGAGGGGGTAACTGGAGACAGCGGTAACATGACAATCACTCTCATCATACTGGGGGGTAATAGAGGGGGTAACTGGAGACAGCGGTAACATGACAATCACTCTCATCATACTGGGGGGTAATAGAGGGGGTAACTGGAGACAGCGGTAACATGACAATCACTCTCATCATACTTGGGGGTAATGGAGGAGGTAACTGGAGACAGCGGTAACATGACAATCACTCTCATCATACTTGGGGGTAATAGAGGGGGTAACTGGAGACAGCGGTAACATGACAATCACTCTCATCATACTGGGGGGTAATAGAGGAGGTAACTGGAGACAGCAGTAACATGACAATCACTCTCATCATACTGGGGGTAATAGAGGGGGTAACTGGAGACAGCGGTAACATGACAATCACTCTCATCATACTTGGAGGTAATAGAGGGGGTAACTGGAGACAGCGGTAACATGACAATCACTCTCATCATACTTGGGGGTAATGAAGGGGTAACTGGAGACAGCGGTAACATGACAATCACTCTCATCATACTGGCGAGTAATAGAGGGGTAACTGGAGACAGCGGTAACATGACAATCACTCTCATCATACTTGGGGTTAATAGAGGGGTAACTGGAGACAGCGGTAACATGACAATCACTCTCATCATACTTGGGGTTAATAGAGGGGTAACTGGAGACAGCGGTAACATGACAATCACTCTCATCATACTGGGGGGTAATAGAGGGGGTGCCTGGAGACAGCGGTAACATGACAATCACTCTCATCATACTGGGGGGTAATAGAAGGGGTAACTGGAGACAGCGGTAACATGACAATCACTCTCATCATACTGGGGGGTAATAGAGGGGGTAACTGGAGACAGCGGTAACATGACAATCACTCTCATCATACTGGGGGGTAATAGAGGGGGTAACTGGAGACAGCGGTAACATGACAATCACTCTCATCATACTGGGGGTAATAGAGAGGGTAACTGGAGACAGCGGTAACATGACAATCACTCTCATCATACTTGGGGTTAATAGAGGGGTAACTGGAGACAGCGGTAACATGACAATCACTCTCATCATACTGGGAGGTAATAGAGGGGGTAACTGGAGACAGCGGTAACATGACAATCACTCTCATCATCCTTGGGGTTAATAGAAGGGGTAACTGGAGACAGCGGTAACATGACAATCACTCTCATCATACTGGGGGGTAATAGAAGGGGTAACTAGAGACAGCGGTAACATGACAATCACTCTCATCATACTGGGGGTAATAGAGGAGGTAACTGGAGACAGCGGTAACATGACAATCACTCTCATCATACTGGGGGTAATGGAGGGGTAACTGGAGACAGCGGTAACATGACAATCACTCTCATCATACTGGGGGGTAATAGAGGGGGGTGCCTAGAGACAGCGGTAACATGACAATCACTCTCATCATACTTGGGGGTAATGGAGGAGGTAACTGGAGACATCGGTAACATGACAATCACTCTCATCATACTGGGGGTAATGGAGGGGTAACTAGAGACAGCGGTAACATGACAATCACTCTCATCATACTTGGGGGTAATAGAGGGGGTAACTGGAGACAGCGGTAACATGACAATCACTCTCATCATACTTGGGGGTAATGGAGGAGGTAAATGGAGACAGCGGTAACATGACAATCACTCTCATCATACTGGGGGTAATGGAGGAGGTAACTGGAGATAGCGGTAACATGACAATCACTCTCATCATACTGGGGGTAATGGAGGAGGTAACTGGAGATAGCGGTAACATGACAATCACTCTCATCATACTGGGAGGTAATAGAGGGGGTAACTGGAGACAGCGGTAACATGACAATCACTCTCATCATACTGGGGGGTAATAGAGGGGTAACTGGAGACAGCGGTAACATGACAATCACTCTCATCATACTGGGGGTAATAGAGGGGGTAACTGGAGACAGCAGTAACATGACAATCACTCTCATCATACTGGGGGGTAATAGAGGGGGTAACTGGAGACAGCGGTAACATGACAATCACTCTCATCATACTTGGAGGTAATAGAGGGGGGTAACTGGAGACAGCAGTAACATGACAATCACTCTCATCATACTGGGGGGTAATAGAGGGGTAACTGGAGACAGCGGTAACATGACAATCACTCTCATCATCCTGGGGGTAATGGAGGGGTAACTGGAGACAGCGGTAACATGACAATCACTCTCATCATACTGGGGGGTAATGGAGGGGGGTAACTGGAGACAGCGGTAACATGACAATCACTCTCATCATACTTGGGGGTAATAGAGGGCGTAACTGGAGACAGCGGTAACATGACAATCACTCTCATCATACTGGGGGTAATGGAGGAGGTAAATGGAGACAGCGGTAACATGACAATCACTCTCATCATACTGGGAGGTAATAGAGGGGGGTAACTGGAGACAGCGGTAACATGACAATCACTCTCATCATACTTGGGGTTAAAAGAGGGGGTAACTGGAGACAGCGGTACCATGACAATCACTCTCATCATACTGGGAGGTAATATAGGGGTAACTGGAGACAGCGGTAACATGAAAATCACTCTCATCATTCTTGGGGGTAATGGAGGAGGTAACTGGAGACAGCGGTAACATGACAATCACTCTCATCATTCTTGGGGGTAATGAAGGGGTAACTGGAGACAGCGGTAACATGAAAATCACTCTCATCATACTGGGGGTAATAGAGGGGGTAACTGGAGACAGCGGTAACATGACAATCACTCTCATCATACTTGGGGTTAATAGAGGGGGTAACTGGAGACAGCGGTAACATGACAATCACTCTCATCATACTGAGGGGTAATAGAGAGGGTAACTGGAGACAGCGGTAACATGACAATCACTCTCATCATACTGGGGGGTAATAGAGGGGGTAACTGGAGACAGCGGTAACATGACAATCACTCTCATCATACTGGGGGGTAATAGAGGGGTAACTGGAGACAGCGGTAACATGACAATCACTCTCATCATACTGGGGGGTAATGGAGGGGTAACTGGAGACAGCGGTAACATGACAATCACTCTCATCATACTGGGGGGTAATGGAGGGGTAACTGGAGACAGCGGTAACATGACAATCACTCTCATCATACTTGGGGGTAATGAAGGGGGTAACTGGAGACAGCGGTAACATGACAATCACTCTCATCATACTGGGGGTAATAGAGGGGGTAACTGGAGACAGCGGTAACATGACAATCACTCATCATACTTGGGGGTAATAGAAGGGGTAACTGGAGACAGCGGTAACAGGACAATCACTCTCATCATACTGGGGGTAATAGAGGGGGTAACTGGAGACAGCGGTAACATGACAATCACTCTCATCATACTGGGAGGTAATAGGGGGGGTAACTGGAGACAGCGGTAACATGACAATCACTCTCATCATACTTGGGGGTAATAGAGGGGTAACTGGAGACAGCGGTAACATAACAATCACTCTCATCATACTTGGGGTTAATAGTGGGGTAACTGGAGACAGCGGTAACATGACAATCACTCTCATCATACTGGGGGGTAATAGAGGGGGTAACTGGAGACAGCGGTAACATGACAATCACTCTCATCATACTGGGAGGTAATAGAGGGGGTAACTGGAGACAGCGGTAACATGACAATCACTCTCATCATACTTGGGGGTAATAGAGGGGGTAACTGGAGACAGCGGTAACATAACAATCACTCTCATCATACTTGGGGTTAATAGTGGGGTAACTGGAGACAGCGGTAACATGACAATCACTCTCATCATACTGGGGGGTAATAGAGGGGGTAACTGGAGACAGCGGTAACATGACAATCACTCTCATCATACTTGGGGTTAATAGAGGGGTAACTGGAGACAGCGGTAACATGACAATCACTCTCATCATACTGGGGGGTAATGAAGGGGTAACTGGAGACAGCGGTAACATGACAATCACTCTCATCATACTTGGGGGTAATGAAGGGGTAACTGGAGACAGCGGTAACATGACAATCACTCTCATCATACTGGGAGGTAATAGAGGGGGTAACTGGAGACAGCGGTAACATGACAATCACTCTCATCATACTGGGGGGTAATAGAGGGGGTAACTGGAGACAGCGGTAACATGACAATCACTCTCATCATACTTGGGGGTAATAGAGGGGGTAACTGGAGACAGCGGTAACATGACAATCACTCTCATCATACTGGGGGGTAATGGAGGGGGTAACTGGAGACAGCGGTAACATGACAATTACTCTCATCATTCTTGGGGTTAAATAGAGAGGGTAACTGGAGACAGCGGTAACATGACAATCACTCTCATCATACTTGGGGGTAATAGAGGGGGTAACTGGAGACAGCGGTAACATGACAATCACTCTCATCATACTGGGGGGTAATAGAGAGGGTAACTGGAGACAGCGGTAACATGACAATCACTCTCATCATACTTGGGGTAATGAAGGGGTAACTGGAGACAGCGGTAACATGACAATCACTCTCATCATACTGGGGGTAATGGAGGAGGTAACTGGAGACAGCGGTAACATGACAATCACTCTCATCATACTTGGGGGTAATGAAGGGGTAACTGGAGACAGCGGTAACATGACAATCACTCTCATCATACTTGGGGGTAATGGAGGAGGTAACTGGAGACAGCGGTAACATGACAACCACTCTCATCATACTGGGGGTAATAGAGGGGTAACTGGAGACAGCGGTAACATGACAATCACTCTCATCATACTGGGGGTAATAGAGGGGGTAACTGGAGACAGCAGTAACATGACAATCACTCTCATCATACTGGGGGTAATAGAGGGGTAACTGGAGACAGCGGTAACATGACAATCACTCTCATCATACTTGGGGGTAATGGAGGAGGTAACTGGAGACAGCGGTAACATGACAATCACTCTCATCATACTGGGGGGTAATAGAGGAGGTAACTGGAGACAGCGGTAACATGACAATCACTCTCATCATACTGGGGGGTAATAGAGGGGGTAACTGGAGACAGCGGTAACATGACAATCACTCTCATCATACTTGGGGGGTAATGGAGGAGGTAACTGGAGACAGCGGTAACATGACAATCACTCTCATCATACTTGGGGTTAATAGAGGGGTAACTGGAGACAGCGGTAACATGACAATCACTCTCATCATACTGGGGGGTAATGAGGGGGTAACTGGAGACAGCGGTAACATGACAATCACTCTCATCATACTGGGGGGTAATAGAGGGGTAACTGGAGACAGCGGTAACATGACAATCACTCTCATCATACTGGGGGGTAATGGAGGGGTAACTGGAGACAGCGGTAACATGACAATCACTCTCATCATACTGGGGGGTAATGGAGGGGTAACTGGAGACAGCGGTAACATGACAATCACTCTCATCATACTGGGGGGTAATGGAGGGGTAACTGGAGACAGCGGTAACATGACAATCACTCTCATCATACTTGGGGGTAATGAAGGGGGTAACTGGAGACAGCGGTAACATGACAATCACTCTCATCATACTGGGGGGTAATGGAGGGGTAACTGGAGACAGCGGTAACATGACAATCACTCTCATCATACTTGGGGGTAATAGGAAGGGGTAACTGGAGACAGCGGTAACATAACAATCACTCTCATCATACTGGGGGGTAATAGAGGGGGTAACTGGAGACAGCGGTAACATGACAATCACTCTCATCATACTGGGGGGTAATAGAGGGGGTAACTGGAGACAGCGGTAACATGACAATCACTCTCATCATACTTGGGGTTAATAGAGGGGTAACTGGAGACAGCGGTAACATGACAATCACTCTCATCATACTGGGGGGTAATAGAGGGGTAACTGGAGACAGCGGTAACATGACAATCACTCTCATCATACTTGGGGGTAATAGAGGGGGGTAACTGGAGACAGCGGTAACATGACAATCACTCTCATCATACTGGGGGGTAATAGAGGGGTAACTGGAGACAGCGGTAACATGACAATCACTCTCATCATTCTTGGGGTTAATAGAGAGGGTAACTGGAGACAGCGGTAACATGACAATCACTCTCATCATACTGGGGGTAATAGAGGGGGTAACTGGAGTCAGCGGTAACATGACAATCACTCTCATCATACTTGGGGTAATAGAGGGGGTAACTGGAGACAGCGGTAACATGACAATCACTCTCATCATACTGGGGGGTAATAGAAGGGGTAACTGGAGACAGCGGTAACATGACAATCACTCTCATCATACTGGGGGGTAATAGAGGGGGTAACTGGAGACAGCGGTAACATGACAATCACTCTCATCATACTTGGGGGTAATGGAGGAGGTAACTGGAGACAGCGGTAACATGACAATCACTCTCATCATACTGGGGGGTAATAGAGGGGGTAACTGGAGACAGCGGTAACATGACAATCACTCTCATCATACTGGGAGGTAATAGAGGGGGTAACTGGAGACAGCGGTAACATGACAATCACTCTCATCATACTTGGGGGTAATAGAGGGGGTAACTGGAGACAGCGGTAACATAACAATCACTCTCATCATACTTGGGGTTAATAGTGGGGTAACTGGAGACAGCGGTAACATGACAATCACTCTCATCATACTGGGGGTAATAGAGGGGTAACTGGAGACAGCGGGAACATGACAATCACTCTCATCATGCTTGGGGTTAATAGAGGGGTAACTGGAGACAGCGGTAACATGACAATCACTCTCATCATACTGGGGGGTAATGGAGGGGTAACTGGAGACAGCGGTAACATGACAATCACTCTCATCATACTGGGGGGTAATGGAGGGGTAACTGGAGACAGCGGTAACATGACAATCACTCTCATCATACTGGGGGGTAATAGAGGGGGTAACTGGAGACAGCGGTAACATGACAATCACTCTCATCATACTTGGGGGTAATAGAAGGGGTAACTGGAGACAGCGGTAACATGACAATCACTCTCATCATACTGGGGGGTAATAGAGGGGGGTAACTGGAGACAGCGGTAACATGACAATCACTCTCATCATACTTGGGGGTAATAGAAGGGGTAACTGGAGACAGCGGTAACAGGACAATCACTCTCATCATACTGGGGGTAATAGAGGGGGTAACTGGAGACAGCGGTAACATGACAATCACTCTCATCATACTTGGGGGTAATAGAGGGGGTAACTGGAGACAGCGGTAACATAACAATCACTCTCATCATACTTGGGGTTAATAGTGGGGTAACTGGAGACAGCGGTAACATGACAATCACTCTCATCATACTGGGGGGTAATAGAGGGGTAACTGGAGACAGCGGTAACATGACAATCACTCTCATCATACTTGGGGTTAATAGAGGGGTAACTGGAGACAGCGGTAACATGACAATCACTCTCATCATACTGGGGGGTAATGAAGGGGTAACTGGAGACAGCGGTAACATGACAATCACTCTCATCATACTTGGGGGTAATGAAGGGGTAACTGGAGACAGCGGTAACATGACAATCACTCTCATCATACTGGGAGGTAATAGAGGGGTAACTGGAGACAGCGGTAACATGACAATCACTCTCATCATACTGGGGGGTAATAGAGGGGGTAACTGGAGACAGCGGTAACATGACAATCACTCTCATCATACTTGGGGGTAATAGAGGGGGGTAACTGGAGACAGCGGTAACATGACAATCACTCTCATCATACTGGGGGGGTAATGGAGGGGTAACTGGAGACAGCGGTAACATGACAATCACTCTCATCATACTGGGGGGGTAATAGAGGGGGTAACTGGAGACAGCGGTAACATGACAATCACTCTCATCATACTGGGGGGTAATAGAGAGGGTAACTGGAGACAGCGGTAACATGACAATCACTCTCATCATACTGGGGGTAATGGAGGAGGTAACTGGAGACAGCGGTAACATGACAATCACTCTCATCATACTGGGGGGTAATAGAGGGGGTAACTGGAGACAGCAGTAACATGACAACCACTCTCATCATACTGGGGGTAATAGAGGGGTAACTGGAGACAGCGGTAACATGACAATCACTCTCATCATACTGGGGGTAATAGAGGGGGTAACTGGAGACAGCGGTAACATGACAATCACTCTCATCATACTTGGGGGTAATAGAGGGGTAACTGGAGACAGCGGCAACATGACAATCACTCTCATCATACTGGGGGTAATAGAGGGGGTAACTGGAGATAGCGGTAACATGACAATCACTCTCATCATACTGGGGGGTAATAGAGGGGGTAACTGGAGACAGCGGTAACATGACAATCACTCTCATCATACTGGGGGGTAATAGAGGGGGTAACTGGAGACAGCAGTAACATGACAATCACTCTCATCATACTGGGGGTAATAGAGGGGTAACTGGAGACAGCGGTAACATGACAATCACTCTCATCATACTTGGGGGTAATGGAGGAGGTAACTGGAGACAGCGGTAACATGACAATCACTCTCATCATACTGGGGGGTAATAGAGGAGGTAACTGGAGACAGCGGTAACATGACAATCACTCTCATCATACTTGGGGTTAATAGAGGGGTAACTGGAGACAGCGGTAACATGACAATCACTCTCATCATACTGGGGGGTAATAGAGGGGGTAACTGGAGACAGCGGTAACATGACAATCACTCTCATCATACTGGGGGGTAATAGAGGGGTAACTGGAGACAGCGGTAACATGACAATCACTCTCATCATACTGGGGGGTAATGGAGGGGTAACTGGAGACAGCGGTAACATGACAATCACTCTCATCATACTGGGGGGTAATGGAGGGGTAACTGGAGACAGCGGTAACATGACAATCACTCTCATCATACTGGGGGGTAATGGAGGGGTAACTGGAGACAGCGGTAACATGACAATCACTCTCATCATACTTGGGGGTAATGAAGGGGGTAACTGGAGACAGCGGTAACATGACAATCACTCTCATCATACTGGGGGGTAATGGAGGGGTAACTGGAGACAGCGGTAACATGACAATCACTCTCATCATACTTGGGGGTAATAGAAGGGGTAACTGGAGACAGCGGTAACATGACAATCACTCTCATCATACTTGGGGTTAATAGAGGGGTAACTGGAGACAGCGGTAACATGACAATCACTCTCATCATACTGGGGGGTAATAGAGGGGGTAACTGGAGACAGCGGTAACATGACAATCACTCTCATCATACTTGGGGGTAATAGAGGGGGTAACTGGAGACAGCGGTAACATGACAATCACTCTCATCATACTGGGGGGTAATGGAGGGGTAACTGGAGACAGCGGTAACATGACAATCACTCTCATCATACTGGGGGGTAATAGAGGGGTAACTGGAGACAGCGGTAACATGACAATCACTCTCATCATTCTTGGGGTTAATAGAGAGGGTAACTGGAGACAGCGGTAACATGACAATCACTCTCATCATACTGGGGGTAATAGAGGGGTAACTGGAGTCAGCGGTAACATGACAATCACTCTCATCATACTGGGGGGTAATAGAAGGGGTAACTGGAGACAGCGGTAACATGACAATCACTCTCATCATACTGGGAGGTAATAGAGGGGGTAACTGGAGACAGCGGTAACATGACAATCACTCTCATCATACTTGGGGGTAATAGAGGGGGTAACTGGAGACAGCGGTAACATAACAATCACTCTCATCATACTTGGGGGTAATGGAGGAGGTAACTGGAGACAGCGGTAACATGACAATCACTCTCATCATACTGGGGGGTAATAGAGGAGGTAACTGGAGACAGCGGTAACATGACAATCACTCTCATCATACTGGGGGGTAATAGAGGGGGTAACTGGAGACAGCGGTAACATGACAATCACTCTCATCATACTGGGGGGTAATAGAGGGGTAACTGGAGACAGCGGTAACATGACAATCACTCTCATCATACTGGGGGGTAATGGAGGGGTAACTGGAGACAGCGGTAACATGACAATCACTCTCATCATACTGGGGGGTAATGGAGGGGTAACTGGAGACAGCGGTAACATGACAATCACTCTCATCATACTGGGGGGTAATGGAGGGGTAACTGGAGACAGCGGTAACATGACAATCACTCTCATCATACTTGGGGGTAATAGAAGGGGTAACTGGAGACAGCGGTAACAGGACAATCACTCTCATCATACTGGGGGTAATAGAGGGGGTAACTGGAGACAGCGGTAACATGACAATCACTCTCATCATACTGGGAGGTAATGGAGGGGGTAACTGGAGACAGCGGTAACATGACAATCACTCTCATCATACTGGGGGGTAATAGAGGGGGTAACTGGAGACAGCGGTAACATGACAATCACTCTCATCATACTTGGGGGTAATAGAGGGGGTAACTGGAGACAGCGGTAACATGACAATCACTCTCATCATACTGGGGGTAATAGAGGGGGTAACTGGAGACAGCGGTAACATGACAATCACTCTCATCACACTTGGGGTTAATAGAGGGTAACTGGAGACAGCGGTAACATGACAATCACTCTCATCATACTGGGGGTAATAGAGGGGTAACTGGAGACAGCGGTAACATGACAATCACTCTCATCATACTTGGGGGTAATAGAGGGGGTAACTGGAGACAGCGGTAACATGACAATCACTCTCATCATACTGGGGGTAATGGAGGGGTAACTGGAGACAGCGGTAACATGACAATCACTCTCATCATACTTGGGGGTAATGAAGGGGTAACTGGAGACAGCGGTAACATGACAATCACTCTCATCATACTGGGGGTAATAGAGGGGTAACTGGAGACAGCGGCAACATGACAATCACTCTCATCATACTGGGGGTAATAGAGGGGGTAACTGGAGATAGCGGTAACATGACAATCACTCTCATCATACTGGGGGTAATGGAGGGGGTAACTGGAGACAGCGGTAACATGACAATCACTCTCATCATACTGGGGGTAATAGAGGGGGTAACTGGAGACAGCGGTAACATGACAATCACTCTCATCATACTGGGGGGTAATAGAGGGGGTAACTGGAGACAGCAGTAACATGACAATCACTCTCATCATACTGGGGGTAATAGAGGGGTAACTGGAGACAGCGGTAACATGACAATCACTCTCATCATACTTGGGGGTAATGGAGGAGGTAACTGGAGACAGCGGTAACATGACAATCACTCTCATCATACTGGGGGGTAATAGAGGAGGTAACTGGAGACAGCGGTAACATGACAATCACTCTCATCATACTTGGGGGTTAATAGAGGGGTAACTGGAGACAGCGGTAACATGACAATCACTCTCATCATACTGGGGGTAATAGAGGGGGTAACTGGAGACAGCGGTAACATGACAATCACTCTCATCATACTGGGGGTAATAGAGGGGTAACTGGAGACAGCGGTAACATGACAATCACTCTCATCATACTGGGGGGTAATGGAGGGGTAACTGGAGACAGCGGTAACATGACAATCACTCTCATCATACTGGGGGTAATGGAGGGGTAACTGGAGACAGCGGTAACATGACAATCACTCTCATCATACTGGGGGTAATGGAGGGGTAACTGGAGACAGCGGTAACATGACAATCACTCTCATCATACTTGGGGGTAATGAAGGGGGTAACTGGAGACAGCGGTAACATGACAATCACTCTCATCATACTGGGGGGTAATGGAGGGGGTAACTGGAGACAGCGGTAACATGACAATCACTCTCATCATACTTGGGGGGTAATAGAAGGGGTAACTGGAGACAGCGGTAACATGACAATCACTCTCATCATACTTGGGGTTAATAGAGGGGTAACTGGAGACAGCGGTAACATGACAATCACTCTCATCATACTGGGGGTAATAGAGGGGTAACTGGAGACAGCGGTAACATGACAATCACTCTCATCATACTTGGGGGTAATAGAGGGGGTAACTGGAGACAGCGGTAACATGACAATCACTCTCATCATACTGGGGGGTAATGGAGGGGTAACTGGAGACAGCGGTAACATGACAATCACTCTCATCATACTGGGGGGTAATAGAGGGGTAACTGGAGACAGCGGTAACATGACAATCACTCTCATCATTCTTGGGGTTAATAGGAGAGGGTAACTGGAGACAGCGGTAACATGACAATCACTCCCACCATACTGGGGGTAATAGAGGGGTAACTGGAGTCAGCGGTAACATGACAATCACCTCTCATCATACTTGGGGTAATAGAGGGGGTAACTGGGACAGCGGTAACATGACAATCACTCTCATCATACTGGGGGGTAATAGAAGGGGTAACTGGAGACAGCGGTAACATGACAATCACTCTCATCATACTGGGAGGTAATAGAGGGGGTAACTGGAGACAGCGGTAACACAGGACAATCACCTCATCATACTTGGGGGTAATAGAGGGGGTAACTGGAGACAGCGGTAACATAACAATCACTCTCATCATACTTGGGGGTAATGGAGGAGGTAACTGGAGACAGCGGTGTAACATGACAATCACTCACATCATACTGGGGGGTAATAGAGGAGGTAACTGGAGACAGCGGTAACAGGACAATCACTCTCATCATACTGGGGGTGTAATAGAGGGGGTAACTGGAGACAGCGGTAACATGACAATCACTCTCATCATACTGGGGGTAACAGAGGGGTAACTGGAGACAGCGGTAACAGGACAATCACTCTCATCATACTGGGGGGTAATGTGGAGGGGTAACTGGAGACAGCGGTAACATGACAATCACTCTCATCATACTGGGGGGTAATGGAGGGGTAACTGGAGACAGCGGTAACATGACAATCACTTCCTCATCATACTGGGGGGTAATAGAAGGGGTAACTGGAGACAGCGGTAACAGGACAATCACTCTCATCATACTGGGGGGTAATAGAGGGGGTAACTGGAGACAGCGGTAACATGACAATCACTCTCATCATACTGGGAGGTAATGGAGGGGTAACTGGAGACAGCGGTAACATGACAATCACTCGCCATCATACTGGGGGTAATAGAGGGGGTAACTGGAGACAGCGGTAACATGACAATCACTCTCATCATACTTGGGGTAATAGAGGGGGTAACTGGAGACAGCGGTAACATGACAATCACTCTCATCATACTGGGGGTAATAGAGGGGGTAACTGGAGACAGCGGTAACATGACAATCACTCTCATCATACTTGGGGTTAATAGAGGGGTAACTGGAGACAGCGGTAACATGACAATCACTCTCATCATACTGGGGGGTAATAGAGGGGTAACTGGAGACAGCGGTAACATGACAATCACTCTCATCATACTTGGGGGTAATAGAGGGGGTAACTGGAGACAGCGGTAACATGACAATCACTCTCATCATACTGGGGGGTAATGGAGGGGTAACTGGAGACAGCGGTAACATGACAATCACTCTCATCATACTTGGGGGTAATGAAGGGGTAACTGGAGACAGCGGTAACATGACAATCACTCTCATCATACTGGGGGTAATAGAGGGGTAACTGGAGACAGCGGCAACATGACAATCACTCTCATCATACTGGGGGTAATAGAGGGGGTAACTGGAGATAGCGGTAACATGACAATCACTCTCATCATACTGGGGGGTAATAGAAGGGGTAACTGGAGACAGCGGTAACATGACAATCACTCTCATCATACTGGGGGTAATGGAGGGGGTAACTGGAGACAGCGGTAACATGACAATCACTCTCATCATACTGGGGGGTAATAGAGGGGGTAACTGGAGACAGCGGTAACATGACAATCACTCTCATCATACTTGGGGGTAATAGAGGGGGTAACTGGAGACAGCGGTAACATAACAATCACTCTCATCATACTTGGGGTTAATAGTGGGGTAACTGGAGACAGCGGTAACATGACAATCACTCTCATCATACTGGGGGTAATAGAGGGGTAACTGGAGACAGTGGGAACATGACAATCACTCTCATCATA